>CM021109.1:320924472-321109431 GCA_007115665.2 Sequoiadendron giganteum | reverse complement strand
GTGGATAAAGGTAGAGGAATCCATTTTATAGGTGTGGGGTTCATGGATAGCTTGAATAGGGCTGATAGACTCTTGTGGATGATTATGATCATGACATGAAGATAAAGGGTGCTTTGATATTGACTTAAGGTAGGATCATGGGATGGGATGGATGGTATCATTTGATCTTGGTTATAAGATGGAAGGGGCTCATGACATGGAGATGAAGGGATGCTTTGATCTTGACTTAGATGGAAGGGTATCATGTGATGGAGTGGGTGTGACATCTTGATCTTGATTGGGAGGGGTATCATGAGATGGAAGGGTATCATGTGATGGAGTGGGTGTGACATCTTGATCTTGATTGGGAGGGGTATCATGAGATGGAAGGGTATCATGTGATGGAGTGGGTGTGACATCTTGATCTTGATTGGGAGGGGTATCATGAGATGGAAGGGTATCATGTGATGGAGTGGGTGTGACATCTTGATCTTGATTGGGAGGGGTATCATGAGATGGAAGGGTATCATGTGATGGAGTGGGTGTGACATCTTGATCCTTATTGGGAGGGATATCATGAGATGGAATGGTAATGAATGGAAGACTTTGTTCTTGTTATGGACTAGGGTCATGCCATGGAGGTGGTATAATGAGATCATGATATGAGGTGGATATGGTAGGATTATGAGAGGGTATGGATTCCTTAGATGAGTTTGAAGGGGATGACTCTTGATTAGGATTGAATGTTCTAGATGGTCAACAACATGGAGACATGTTGGAGGTTGAATTGGGCTAAATGAGGGAGATTCTTGAATAGGCTCAAGGGGGAGGCTACATGATGGGGTTTTAAGAATTGGAATGGTGTTTGAAGACTCTTTGGTAGGTGGATGGGTGGATTCGGGTAATGCCATAGGTTTAGTTTTGAAATGTTTGAAGTTAGGGTAAGGATTTGATGGAGAATTGAAAGGCTCTTGATTTTGTTGCCAAGGTGGAATTGGGATCCTATGTTCTTGTTGTGATATGGGTGGATATGTTGATGTAGCATTGACATGATAGGTAGATGGGTTAGGTTGGAATGATGATGAAGGTGACTCATAGAATTGATATTGAATATGTTGACGTTGAAATGGTGCTTGGTCTTGATGTTGTGCTTGTTGGATTTGACAAGTGGCCATGAGGTATTGTGCTTGTGCTATGAGTTGTTGCATTTGAAGTGATTGGTTTGTTTGAAGTTGAGATTGTCAGATGAGGTCTTGGAGTCCGTGTATATTTCATTGGTCTAAGGGTTGTGTTGCTTGATAAAGTGATTGGAGGAGGTATTGGAATTGGGGTACTAGGTCTTCCAATGTTGGCATGGTGTAAAATGATGTTGATTGGATTAAGGAGATGGTGATGATAAGATATGATGTGGAATGACAAGATTGGATGATGTGGTAAGTGTTTATTGGAATTTTGACTTGGGCAATATCAAACACAAGATCTCACATGTAAATGCATGAACACACACACCAAACACAATGATAAGTTTGTCTTTAAAGATTAAATATTATGATTTAACAAACACTCGAACACACAACAACAAGCCTAATGATAGTCAAGTGGGTATGGCCAATTAGGTTTTGAACTAGGATGCACAAGGTTGGCTAGGGATGATTTGAAAGAAAAATCCTGCCACACAACTAGGAGAAAAGGGTAACCCACCCTTCACCTTCACTTCCCAAAGGTATAAATTTCTTTGGGGTTTAGCCAAGAGTGACAAGATTTTAAATCTCAAACAAGCGTGTCTTTCGATTCACATTTCGACTGAGGTTGTCTCTAGGGGTGATGAAATCCACTAGCAAGCCTCTTATGAAGGGTTTGAAAAAAGCAAACCAAGTGAGGTGTTTTTTTATCACACACACACTTGATTCACACTCACAGTTGTTAATTTCCCTTAGAAAATTGAAGTGTGTAGAAAATAGTTCAAACACTTGTTCTTTTCAAACCCAAAGCCAAAATGTGTGATGCAAGACACTTGTTCATTTTAAACCGATTTCAATGGTGTGATAGCAAACAAGATGTTCTTTTTAATCCCAAAATCCGTGTGTGATCAAAAAAGTTGTTCTTTTTAAGCACCAAATCGAAGTGTGTTGACAAGAAATGATTAGAGATGAGAGATGGAATGTGTGCACCTAATTCTTTTCGCTTTCCAAATTGTTGTTGTGATTGATCCAAATGCTTTTAGAGCTCTGTATAATACCCCTAAAAGTCACCAAGACAAGAAGAAACATAAACTTGCAAGCTGAAGTGGGGTTAGGCCAAAAACATGCAATTTGTTAAAAATCTAAACTAAATTAAAAGATTAAAAAAAATCTAGATTAAATTAGAATCTAAATTGAATTAGCAACTAAAAATCTACACTAAATTAAAAAGTAAAATCTAAACTAAATTAAAAATTAGAAAAATAAATTGAACTAGAAAAGATTAAAATCTAACCAAAATTAAAAATTAGAAATTAAACTAAAAAAAAATTAAAATCTAAACTAAATTAAAAATTAGAAACTAAACTAAATTAGAAAATTTTAAAATCTAAACTAAATTAGAGAAAATTAAAATCTAAACTAAATTAAAAATTAGAAACTAAATTAAATTAAAAAAATTTAAAATCTAACCTAAATTAAAATTAGAATCTAATTAAATTACATTAATCTATCAACAATTACCAAATAAAATGTACTCATGAAAACTAACTAATTTTAACTAAAATAAAGATTAACTACTAGGGGCATGTGAAAAAGAAAGATCTTAAAATCTTAAAGGATTAACATGAGAAAAAAGAAGATACTTAGATTGAGAGAAACTATCGAATCTTTGCATGGAAGATAAGAAAACGTTTGTGAAAGCCTTCAAAGTGCGCAAACCAAAAGCATGATTTGGGTGGGAAAAAAGAAGGAGAAGCCTGCAAGATTATACCATAGCAGAGATAGGAAAAGAACCGCATGATGCATGGGCAGAGAATTTCATAGGAAAGGGAAATGATGTTATTGGATGCAGAGACTTTGGTAACTACAATTGATAAATAACAGTTCGGTGGATGAAGAACTGATGATTTGATTGCTATGCGATCGACAAGTGCAAACTGCTACAAATGGGCAGGCCGATGAATGTAACGTTGACAGTGATGAAGGATTGATGAAGGGAAAAATGGCAGGATGTGGATAATCAATGCTGATGGAGGTTTGTGTGCGTCATAGTGAAAAGAACTCGGCAGTCACCGGATCCAAGGAACTTTGGCAGACAAGAGATTTTAGAGGAAATATATAATGCCCTGCCTTGCAACCCTAAAGGAAGTTGTAATTAACATCTTAAGCGAACCAATTTTTTTTTCATAAAGTGCATTTAACATACACACTCACTTACTAATTAACAACAAACCTCTAAGGCTACAAGGTTAGGATTACTTAAACCCACACATGCATATTACATATAACCATAGCATTATAACTTTATGAAATAAACAGCATACATCATAAGAATACCACATAACATAATAAGATAATCAACCAAGATACAATCTCATAAACATTATCTTAAACTAATAGTTACATCACTCATTCCCAGAATGAGGCAATAGTACTAAGATTACAATTACCGAATTCCACCTCATAAACATAAGAGGGATAAAATAACTTATACAAATTAAAATATTACAAAGCAAGAATAACACAAGAACTCGAGCTGACCATCTAGATGTCTTGCCACTAAGTACTGAAGATAGATGGGGACCCAATGGTTTTAGTGCATGTTCCACCCTACCAATGTGGTACCCGAAGGCCCACCCCCCATGCTAGGAGATAGTAACAAAGTAACCTGGACAAAGATTCTACTACCTCTAACCAAAAGCAGACTCATACTGACTCAAACTGACATAACCAAATAAATACCATCAATAAGTACAAATCCAGTTCAACTCAAGTACAAATCAAACATCACTGACATAGGTCACATTGCTTCCAGACATAAAATAGATCAAGTATGTTCAAAGAACCATACACATAAAATAATTAACAACAGTTGTCCTAGATAGATTGTCATCGCAAGGTTTGTCATGAGATCTCCTCTGGGCATTCTTTATAGGCTCCGACACAAGTAATCCTAGTGGCCTCAACCGAATCCCAGCACTCATACTCACTCATGCGGAATCAACTACCTCTCGCAAGAACAAGATAGTTGATCTTGCCATTCCAAGCCTTCTCACTCATCCCAAGTCTAAACGAGCCTTTGTGTCTATGAGTGAGGATTAAATTATCTTGATTAGTGAGAACTGTATCCTAATCATCTAAGTACATTAATTTAGTTATCACTTGATTAACTCACTTTTGAAGGTTACCCAGTTTACCACTTTGGGCTCCGGCTCCTATCAAAAGCCACTATTCTAATGGACAACGCACTCACAACCAATCACCAAGGGAACCACAAGTGCATACCAACTAGGCATCAAAATCCACTCCAACACACGGAGAATACAAATAATAGAAACTCACTCCAAACATCTTGGAGGCAACAACACATAGTCCACTCCTTTCATAGGAGGTACAAAACATCACCGTTCATGGAAACCGGGTAATATTGAAAAGACGCCATGCACTACCCAAGGGAAAACAACTGGATGGCATAAAGATTCAACAACCCTTATCCTCTAAGTTCTTTTGGAAGACTTATAATTTAGGACTAACACTAATCCCAAAATCAACAATGCAATTTGATGACATAGCAACAAAAGCATTCAAGTCATCAATCAAATCTAATATTTGGATTTCTTAAATCCATACTCATTCAAGAGGTAGTGTTGACAAAGTCAAAGACACGATAACTAGATCATCTAAAATAATCATAACCCCTATTTCCCTTTTCATTATTGGAAATCTAAAACAATTAAACTTACTTCCCTTTACTGAATACAGAGAATTAAATTTTTTAAGATAATCATGAGGAAGATACTACTTTTGAATATACTAAATCCATATCTCTTTCATAATCCAATCACAATGATTCAATTAATCTAAATAGAAATTAATTAAATAACATAATTGATTGCTTCATCAATAAAACAACTTCTTAATTTACTTTTAAATCGACACAAATCCATGCAAGTAAACTCTTTCCATTTCCTAACCAAATCTTACATCTCATTCAATTTTCTATTTAAAACATTCAATCACTTTAATATAATAACATATTGTTTCTCTATCCATTTTTCATATACACTAATCAATCCATTTTTAAATCTCTATTCAATAATATATTGCATGCATCTCATTAAAATAAAATACGATAATGAATTTTACACTTAATATATATATATGCTCCATATTATATAGACACCAAATATATATATTAATAAATTTAATTACATATATTCTTTAATATTCCATTCACAATGACTAGATTATTCTATGGAACTAAATAAAACATAATAACTATTTGTCTTTTTCAATATAGATAGTTCCTAAATTTACTTCCAATGCAACCTAACACTATTGCAAACAATCTTTTCAATTTTCTATTTGGAGACTATGTCTCTTCAACTATCCATTAAAAAACATGCAATTTCATCAATGTATAAAAATATCTTTTGGCTTATCTATTTGACCACGCATTCATATTGTTTCTAATTAAATCTCATTAATTAAAACAAACATTTAAATATAAATATTTCTATAATTCTTCAATATATTTAAATATCTTTTTCCTTATCAATTTTGACCATACATTCAAAACTTATCTTTTAAACTCTTCATGCAAAGCTAAATTACACGCACTTAAATAAAACAATGTAAATACTGATTGAAAATACTCATAGATATATATATATACATTTCAATATATTTTCTTCAATCATATTAACAAAATAAATGTTTCCTTTTAAATCAAGTAATTACTTCTATTAAAAAATATCTTTCTCTATACATTTTCTATGCATACTAATCATTTCTTTTAGAACACTAATAATACCCAATTTGCAAACAACAAAATAAAATAAGATAAAATATTATTTATTCTCTCAAATAGATATATACCTTCAATATAGATATACTAAATATAAATTAATATATTTAAATATATTTAATTATTAACATATCTTCTATTCTTTACAGAATATCAAATTGATTAATTCAAAATAAAATATCCCTTATTATCAATTTTCCAAAATATAGATATATTTTTCCAATTAAATCAAATTTAATAATTGAACCTTTTACACATGAATTTAAATTCCACAATTAAATTTTAAATTATGCATTCTTTAAATCAAATATATACCTCCTTCAATTAAACTTTAACATGTCATTTTAAAATAAACAATAATTTTCCCATATGTTTATAATTTTAATTCCATTAATCTAATATACAAATTTTATTTAAAATAATATAAATATATATAGTACTTTAATATTATAAATTATAATATAAAATATTATTAAATAATATTTTGATATTATAATAACAATACATAAAATATTAATATTTCTAAATATCAATTTATTATTATTTTATTTTCAGAGCAGCCATGGGAAAATAACTTAACAACAGTCTCATGTTTCAAGCATAACTCAAAAACTACGATCTGGGTATTTGCGATTTTTTGACAGGGATAAGAAAATTTCAAAATGCAAAAACTCTTTAAATTTTCTAACAACCCAGTTTGTGTAAGTGAAGTTATAAGTGACGCAACCAGACCATTTTACCATGAAAAAATATAACTATTCTACAGATTTTAAAATCCTATTTTTAATAATAAACAGAAGGTTTCATTTTCTAAAAATATTCTAAATGCATTTTTCAATCTCTATGTTTGATTTCAATAACAACATAATTGATTTCCCCAAGTAATTTAAATTCAACTGAAGTTTTCACAATTTTCACTCAAAAATTTTCATAAGCAAAAGCTGTAACTTTGTTTAATTTTTTTCTTCTAATATCAAATTTATTTTCTAAAACAGATTTAACAAACAAATATTTAATCATTACTATTTTAAATAAAAACAATCAAGAACAATAAAACACAAAGAGGAAAACCTGGTACAAGAAGCTACATGAAGAGATGAATTTCTGATGCAAGCCTCCTCCAAAGATTTCTTGAATTTTCTTCAATCCTCCAATGAATCCAATCCAAAACTCAACAAATACAAACAATCTTTCCTTCAATCAATTATACAATCAAAACTTTCTTCAAATCTTTCTTGTGCAAATTTTCCAAAATTTCTTCTCTACTGTAAAAATGAATTTTTCCTAAAAACTTTTCTACCCTAAAATTAAAATATGTATTCTTTATAAATCAAAAATACCTAATACAACCCTAATTCACATTACATGCAAATTAGATATTAATTTCAATTTCAATTTCAATTTCAATTTAAAATGCAATTTGAAATAATAAATTAATTTCTAAAGTTGCAACTAATTTTCTAAATAAACATTTAATTACAATTTCTAATTTAATTCCCACACATTGAAATTAAATTCCAAAATTTATTTTAATTTTTTTATTTCCTTTCATTCTCTTACATCACGTTTAATTAATTAATTTAATTATTTAATAACTAAATTCAACCCCCATGGATTAAATTTAATTAATTAAATAAATTAAATATAATTAATTAATTTAAATATAAACTTTTATCCATATTGCATTATTTAAATTAAATAACATCAACATGATTTAAATGCAATTATTCTAAATATCTATTTCCAAATCAATAATCCTTCAGAATTAAATAATATTAAAACAAGACAGACAATGACTCGACACACACGACTGACGACACACTAAGGCTAGGGTGTAAACTTGACACATGTTACCTAGCTACTATCTCCTGTTCAACTTAACCGTTGGATCGACAAGCTCAAACCTGTGAAACCAGGTGGGGTCGATATCATGTACCTGCAATCCTGAAAACAAGTAAACAACATCATACAATATATCCAACATATAATACACACCGTGAAGAAGGAATTACGGATTCGCAGGGCGCTCGCAAGCGAGTGATACGAAACCGTCCTCTTCACCAATACACTCATCGAAACTGACACTTCTATCATAATCCAGTAATCTCATAATAACATCTCATGTTAACACTACAACATCATTAATCCATAATGCAAGTGAAACAATAATCAGATAACCACATCCCACAATAATAGTTGTCACTCAATAATAGCAATCAAAACATCATAACAAAATGTATCCAGAATCAAAGTAACTGCAATCAAACATAGCATAAAACACCTTGAACAAGAAGCAAAATGGAGGGGTATTACAAAATATGTCGGCAAGAAGAATGAAAAAATGCCCGACAAGAAATGTAGATGGGATGGCGGAAGGATGGATTTAGCAGGTGGCGACCATCTGCAGAGGTCGAGCGAGGGCGACGATGGATTATATCAAGTGGCGACTAAGTGGTGAGGTTAGCGACAAGACTTCCAACAATGGCAACCGTAGGCTTTAGGGAATTTGACAAGAGAATGAATGGTGGTGGTGGCAATGAGGGTTGATGACGGCCAAAATATTAATAGTAGGGTTTGAGTAATGTGTTAGATGGAGATTCAAACCACCATTAAAACTTAAAACCTGCAAGAAAAATTTCATTCAACCTACCACGAAAACATTAAACTTTCAACCGAACATGACATTCAATTTGACAAAAAAATAAATTGATTAGCACGAAATCTAATGCAAACCAGGAGATAGAAGGCCTGAAAGCAACCTACAAAAGTCAAATTCCTAAAATTTCCAAAAAAAGGTCAGGTTCACCAATGTAGATAGGGAAAATTCTTAAATCTGAAATCTTATTAGATTAAGATTCAGATTTTCACCATCCTCAATGTAGTTACCTGTAAAACATACATATGCAAGATAAATAATCTAGTCTAAACAAACATGCATATCACCAGGGATTCACTCCATTGATCTTCTCAATCTTGCATAAGAATGCAAGCTTTGAAGGATTTGACTATTGAAGGAATGTTGATTGCTCAATGTTGTAGTATGACGATATGATGAGGATGACGGAAGAAGAATGTATGATGATGAAAAGTTGCAGAATGAATTTGACAGAGTAATGGTACTAGAAGAAGTTGATTCAAAATGGCTTGTGAGAGGCCATATTTATAGAATTTTGACATGGAAGAAGAAAAATATTTGATTTGATTTGATTTTTGACAAAAGAGGAAATACAACGAGATGGGATAAGATTCTAATAAAATAGAAAGATATTGATTTTTCATTTTAAAGGAAATAAATCCTGAAAAAGATGAGAAGGATAAGTGACGAATTATCTAATTAAATAAATTAATTAGATACACATGAGTTTTGATTTGGAAAGAAAGCGAGAATATCCTTTTAAGATTTTATTAATTAAATAAATATTTGATTTATTTAATTAAGGTTGGATTTATGATTTCATTAATTAAATACTATAAATTATTTAATTAATATTATAAGAATGGAGGGATTATGAAAGGAAATTATTTAATTAATTAAATAATATAAATTATTTAATTAACATTAGAAGAATGGAGGGATTATGAATGAAAATGATTTAATTAATTAAATAATATAAATTATTTAATTAACAATAGAAGAATGGATGGATTGTGAATGAAAATGATTTAATTAATTAAATAATATAAATTATTTAATTGACATCGGAAGAATGGAAGGATTATGAATGAAATTAGTCAAATAAATAAGATTTATTTAACTAATTAGATGATGGCATGGGTACCTAAGGAAAAACATACTACAAGATGTCTAAATGATGTAATGTCGTGACAAAGTATCATAAGAGGACACTTTTGGGTGTCTACACTAATAAGCAGTTGAAGATTAAATGGATTAAATTTTGTTTATGTAATCCATGTCAACATGTTGTCGCATGCCACATGGTTGAATTTTTTCTTAGTAATTTTGGTGTTTATTTGAAGCCGACCTGATTGTTACCTATGGACAATCAAAAATATATATACAAGATTTTTTTGAAGATATGTGGAGAGATATGGTGTATGCAAATGTTAGTAGATTATGTGTGGAAGTGAAAGGAGTGAAGAGTGATCTACTAACATGCAAATTTCCTGAGCTACAAAGCAACTGAATTTTCACTCTGAGGTGTAGTTTCATCTGTTCAATTTTCGCAGTTAACCATTTTGTTACTTCATTTTTGTAGGAAATGAGTCTCCCATTTTGGATAGTGAGTCCTGGTAGTGAGCCACCCCTTTTGTAATATCTTATAACTGATTATACTATATTGTGAGTTAATCCTCATCGTGGTTTTTCCTATTTTGGGTTTTCCACGTAAAAATCTTGGTGTTTTTGTGTCATGTGCTTCATTTTGAGTTAATGCTTCTACTTTTCTTAATTACCATATGCATTGGATTACATGGATGGTATTTATTCAATAATTTTAAGAATATACTGATTCACCCCCCTTCAGTATATTGGATATTTAGCAATTGGTATCAGAGCTTGGTTCTTCTGGAGAAGTCTAACAACTTGAGGGAGATCTTGGAGATTGAAAAAATGGAGGATAATGCAGAACTATGGACTAACCTTGATGATCTTGACAAAGCTGAAAATGAGAATAGAGACCTGGGGAAATATTGAAGAAGCAAATGAATGCATCCAAAAATTGAAGGAGCAATTAAAGAAATTCAAAGAGAGACATAGAGAAGTCAACAACCAATTGAAATGAGAAAATGAAGATGTTATAGGATTGAAGCTATAAGTGGAAGAAAAGAAGAGAATTGAAGAGTGTTTGAATGTAGAAATAAAGAACAAGTCTGATGAATGCTCCAGGCTTGAACAAGAAGTGGTAAATCTAAGAGCAGAACTGGAAAAAGAAAAATTTTGTGAAGATAGTTTCAAGACAAGCTCTACCAAGCTTGATGAACTGATTGTAGGACAAAAACCCTCAAAAGACAAAGGTGGATTGGGATTAGAAGCAAGTGAAAGCTCAAAAGTAGTAAAAAATCAAAGATTCAAGATAAAGGGAAGCAAAAAAGAAATCTAGGAAGGAAACCACCTATTTGATAACCAGATGCACAAAGGTACTCATCCTTCAATGACACTTTTTTTTCATGCAACAAGTTTGGACATAAGGCAAATAAATGCAGAAGTAGGATGAATCATTTCTTTGGTTCTTTCCCCAGACAATGTTATGCTTGTAATAAGTTTGGGCATAGAGCTAGTGAATGCAAAAATTAGATGATGAACTAGTTTAATGGAGGAATAATGAATCAATCCTTTGCTAGTTATTGCTATACATGCAACAAATATGGGCATAAAGTGAATTAGTGCAAAACAAGGTTCAATGAAAGTCAATCAAATCAAAGAAATATTATATTTTATAATTGCAATAAACCAGGACATATTTCAAAGGTATGAAGAAGTAAAAAGGGAAAACAATATGCTTCGGTAAAAAAAAATGAACTTGTGAAGAAGGTTGACAAAGAAGAAGTTAAGCAGGAAATGAGTAAGATATGGAAAAAGAAAGAAAATTTAGGGACTACTGATGTGTCTATACCCTCATCTAGTGTAGATGATTCCTCAAGAAACTAGACCTAGCATGGTCTTAGGGAGAGATTTAGTAGAAAATCATTTGAATCCCCTGATTTTGAGCATGTCAGTCCTTGGCACGAAGTGAGGTTGTAAGAAATGAATAGGAAGAGGTTTTGAAAAAATAAAAATAGAAGAAAAGGTGCATGTATGTTCATTTGCAAAGCATATTAAGGTTCTTCAACACAATTGAAGGGTTTTGCTAGCTTTTCAAATTTCAAGCACATTAAATGAAAATTAGGGCATCACATTAATCTATAACGCAAAATCATAAAGGCATTTCAATAATTTGTGCATTTGAAAGAGGTGAAGAACAACTTGGAGTAATTTGGAGTGAATTGAAGTGCGACTAGTGAAAACCCTACTTTCGGCTATCTATGAAGAAAAAGGTATTTTTTGAATCTATGCCATTGTGAGCTTGTGAAAGTTCTTTTTCTGAAACCTTTAAAATCTTAGTATATAGAAAATGGAAACTCTTGTAGTCATAAACACAATAGAAAGACCTAGACTCTCCTACAAGAAATACTTGATGAAGGTTTTCAAAGATGACCCTATGGGAACTTTCTCTTTGATTCCTCATGGTGTCATGCCTAGAGAGGATAGAAGAATGTACATTAGGGTTAAGATAGAGGAATTCAATCATACCAAATTGATTGGAATGTGGGTGAATGAACTTACTAGTGATGATTTATTGGTAAAACCCGAGTATTCAAATCTTGTGACAAAGAATTTGGGTTGTTGAAACAACTTCCCAAATTTTTGTTCCACATTAGATGATTAGTATGTAAAATTGATCCTTATTAGAATGCATGATCAGTTCTTATGGACCCATGAGCTTCACTTGATAACTAAGGAAGGAATCAAATATGTCACTAGAATTTATGACACCAGACCAGTACTTGTGCTAAAAGCAGTAAAAAATGAAGTGGTATTGAACCTCACCAGTGCAACTTATGACAACAGGGCTATTGCGACAAAACCTATTACTAATCTAGTTGTGAAATATGCATCCATAATGATTGGTCATAAAATCTAGTTCACCAATAGAGAAAATTTTGTGTCTGCCACAACAATTTATACTGGTTTTGATATGACTATAAATGGTTCAAACTATGATCTATGTGAGCTCCTTCGACAACAACTACTTGAGAACCTGAGGATGTCAAAGGAGAAGAAGTACTCTTTGAAGTTTGGTTCTCTGATTGTTTTCCTATTATTCTATTTTCTCAAAATGCTTCCAGGAAAATTTGAAACAGTGTGTTGGGACCAATCCTGACTGGTTGCCTATCAGATCTTTGATCACATGCATAAGTTGGGTGATGTGAAAAACATAGAAAATTCCTTGAAAGCATTATTTTCTATATTTAAAAAAAATATGAATACTAGAGATAGAATTATGAGGAAGATTGTTGAAAAATATAAAAAATGAGATCATATTTCATGTATCTTCAAATGAGTGAATGGTAAAATCGGTTGAACCTCGGACCATCTAGATTCAACCCTTATGTTATGAGATCACAAAAGATGAAGTTGGAGGTTATGTGCAACTCTTATTGAAGAGTCCAAAAGATCCAAATGAACCCCAGATTGGAACATATGTAGAGAAATCCATGGAAGTCCATTTGGAGCACAACAAAGCTACAAGGAAGAAAAATGTGACTAAAATGCTCAAAAAATATGGTTTCATAGATGAAGAGATAGCTCTAGGAAGAGCCATTGGAGGATAAAATTATGAAGAGTCACCTAGTGTAAGGGATCTGACAAGATCCCTCCTCCCAAACTAGCTCATGGACCAGCCTCAATAAATATTGAGCCCAACACCATGGACAAAGGAAAAGGCCCAACCCCTTCCGGACCCACTACTAGATCAGGAAAGAGAAAAGGTTTTCCTCTGACTGCCCCTACTAAACAAGAAGAAAATAAAATGATACTAGGGAAAATAATATGAGCATTACTAATGACCAGGAGGAAGAGGAAGAAGATCTAGCTGCAAAGTTGACAAGAAAGAGAAGGATGAATGTTTCCTTCGATGAAGCTGCATTGCAAGAAACCAGTGTTGGATCAAAGAAAGTCCACTATGTTTCATCCTTAGAGGATATTGATGAACAGAATGTTAGTGATGCAAGGAAGGCTAGAGATGTAGAAGAAATTTCATTGGACTAGGGACAACATAACGCATCTTTGGTAATACCTGGTTCCCCTCTCAAATTGGATGTTTTGGTGAATAATTTGGTAAATCAAGAAAACATGGTGAAATCCACAGTAGAAGTGTATGATTTAGTAGGAGTTTATGATAAGGAAACAATAATAATGGCTATCATCAAATATGTCATCATATTGGAGGCTAAATGGGACAATATTATGAGTGATGTAACTAAAAAATTGTGGGAAATACTGATGGAAAGAGGAAAAGAGGCAGTTGAGCTAGAAGAGAAAATAAGAAATAAAGCATATAAAGAAATTGCATCCTCTCTATCTCCGGGTGATCTAGAAAATTTGAAGTAGATTTGTGCTAATATGTTTAGGGTAAAGAGAAGAGTTAATACTTTGATGACAAAAGAAAAGATGGAAATCAAAAGGATAAGGAAGGAGACAATAAGTACTATCAAGATTATTGCATTAAAGTATGAAATGATTGGTGCATCTAGTTCGACACCTAAATGTAGAAAAGAAACTTCTACAAAAGTTGTGGAAGAACCTCCTTCTAGTGCTACTGATGAAAATTTACCTCTAGATATAAATGATTCTCATACCCTTTCGGAAATAGGTAGTACAGATGTTCTACCAAAAATTAATGTTGCTAATGAGGCTCCATAAAGTGAAAAATAGGTTGAAGAAAATGTTGAAGCAGAAGTTCCTGATGTGACCCCTTCGGTAGACTCTGAAAAAGAAGAAAGAGATAAAGTAGAGGAAGACAAAATAGAAGAAGAAAAATTAGAAGAAGAAAAGATAGAAGAAATGAAGATGGAAGAAAAGAATGCAGAGGAAGAAAAAGAAGAAAAAAATAAGGAATTTGATGATACTAATGGAAAGAATGAAGTATCTCAACAAGTTGTAGAATCATAAAATTCCACTAGAGAATATTCCTCTGGTGATGATATATTAAAGGGACTACTATCTAAGCAGATCAGATTCTAGCTGATAATTCCTCCAGAACTCCTGCAACTTCCAATGAATCAAGATTTCTTTTGTACATAAAATGGTATTATGTGATGTATTTCATGCACCTGGTAGAAGATAAATCTTAGAAATGCATCAAAAGGGAACTAAACTCATTGAAGATGCTATTAAGGATTTGCAGGATGTCACACCTGATATGTCTGTAGATACATCTCTCTCTGTGGTTGAAAATATGAAACTCCTATTGACAAGGATTTCACTTGCATCAGTAGTGTTGAATAAAAAACTCCACAAGAAAACCACAAAGAAGCCTATTCTTCTTGAAAGATATGGAACAAGACAATCTCAAAGGGGAAATCTACCTAAACATAATAATAATATTGACTTAGTTCAATCCCAAGTCTCTGGTAAATCAGGCTATGATCATACTAGGTTCACTTCAGGGTATGATGTGAATTTGTTGTTAATCTCAAAGGAATATGTTCTTTAAAAATCATATTTATAATAAGCATTGAGTTTTCAATTTGGATCTTAAGAACAATTATCATGAAACAAAAATATTTGAAATAAAATTTCATGAACATCACAATTTCATTTGCTATCACTTAAGTAGATTTAGCTTTAAACATTAAACAATTCTCTATAATCAAAATATTTTTAATGAATTCCATCCATTTATCTATTTTGTGGAACATTTTCAAAGTATTTAAACATCTATTCTAAAATAAAGCATATAATACTAAAATCAAAATATCTCCTAGTTATTCTCCACATATACCCTCAAGAATTAATTAAATCAAAGCAAACAACTTTATACTTCACTAGATTTCTTCACAGCTACATAAAAAATAGTGTGAACTTTTAAAGAGAAGGGTTTGGTTTGGGCACCGAGTAGTTTATGTATGCACCCTTAAATGATGCAACATATAGGCTTGCTCAACTCAACTAACAAAAACAACTACAAAAGATTCATGAGATAGGTAGCTATCAAATTGGCTTTGATATTAATCAATGTCTACATGCATACAAGTTTTTAGACCGGAACGATCCAGAAAATAGGAAAAAAGAACAAAACTTAAAGAAGCTTTGGCTCTTCTGACATCCACAAATTCTAAACTTAACTTAAAAAAAGAAATCCTCTTGTCTTTTATAGAACACAAGGCACATACAAGATAAGGAAAATACATGAGAGGAAATCTAAGGCATGAATCAAATCAAGGCATCTGGAATATAGTAATTGACTAGGAAATTACAATTGAAGTCCTTGAAGATTGACTTCAATTTCTCATTGAAGCTCTTTAGGTTTTTAATATGTTATTATCGCCAAGATAATAACTTGAATCAAGATAACATGTTGGAACTTCCCATACATAAAAAATGATATTATTATTGCTATGTCCCAACACTTAGTTTTGTTTCGGACATGCTACTCTTGGGAATGGGCTTCCTAGCAAATTGACATTTGTTTCCGCTACATATATATTGCTGGGATGTCCAGCATTTCGATGGATTCAAAGCCTTCTACATTATAACTTCCTAGAGTAGGAAATCCAATCTAGAAATGCTTCTATCCATTATTCAAATTGTCTTGACCATCCATACCCAAACTTTGCATAACAATCTGTATTTCCCGCAATCATAAATTCCACACATTAAATCCCTTTAAAAAAAAAACATTTATAAACATCTCATGTAAATAAAATTATTATTTAAATTTTATACTACCAGTTTCCATAAATAACATGGTTTCCAAAAGTACATCACAAATTATTGTATGATTATCTTCAACATATATATACCAGACTACCAGACCATCAAACTCATTAGATAATCACAAAAACTTCAAAACTTGGTACCTGGTACCTTGTATTCATCTTCACCCACAACTTTCCCTGGAATTCGATTTTACTGGAATTCCTTCTATCCCAGGCTTCAAATATCGGTCTGGAATGCTTGACTTACATCCTTCCTTACCTTTTCCACTTTTCAAACAATCTCAGTTCCCAGTATAAAATACCCATAATACTTTACTATGAAGTATTCTTTACATCAAAGATTTCTTTTATATTGATTTTCTATTCTCGACGATCTTCCAAATAGCTAGCTCATACCATAAGAGTTAAAAAAGTAATTTTGGGGTTCCCCAAGCCTTATAATCTTGAGGTGTGTTGTGAGACCACACAACAACTTGCAACCAATAAAACCAAATTTCAATAAAATTTGAAGTTAAATCACCAATTGTAGATTAAAACATACATATTTTAAAACAATAACCTTTACCTTTACCTAATTCTGGCATAAAAAAAATAAAACTACTGCAAAAACATCTGTGTGTGCTCAAGTTAATTCCAATGTTTGGAACTTAGTAAAAAGAATCAGTTCATTGACATTGAACGACATAATATGATAATCCTCCAGAGCCAACTAGGGTAGAGCCTTGTTGCTAGTCAAGCGTCCATAGCCTCGACAAGGTTATCTTTGTAATTCCCCCAAGCATAGCTCTACTGCCAGCCAAGCATCTATAGCCCCGGTAGAGTTATTTGGATAGCCTAAAGAGTTGATTTTCTCTCTTTTTTATAGATACAGCAATGATAGCTCATTTTAACTTTTGATATTTCAATAATAGCTCATTTTCAACTTGTAGGCAATGAAGCCCACTATTAGGTTGGGAATTACAGTGGTAGCAAAGGTTACCTTTTGATTTTTCATTCAATTTAAAATCCCTTCATCAATTCACCATTTCCCAAAAATTCACTTAAAATATTCCCTGTTGGTGTGTATTTCCGGCTAAATTTTACCACCTTATGCAAAATCCTAGATAACTACAAACTGTTATGTGTTAGAAGATATGCATAAATTAAAATTTAGCAAGAAGCAATTTAATCACCAAATTAAATCTAAATTTAGAAACATTAGTTACCACCCTTCTGATAAATTCTTATGGAAACTACTAAAATTTCAGCTAGCACTCTTGATTTGACGGCATTGCACCTCATTAATGGATCAAAATTATAATGATTTTATAAAAACATGATCCCATTATTCTTCATTTAATTCACATGCCCGAATTTTCACATATCATTTATCTCCACTTATCCAGGTGATGACGTGTATTACCTTACCAACTTAGTCTTCTTTTCAGCTCCGCACATACCAACACCTCCATAATTAATACATCCAATTTTTTCTTGAAAAGACCACTATTAACTTCAAAATATTCAACTTTCTTGATTCACAATCTTTGTACTACTCAAATTTGAAGCAATTTATCACCAACAATGTGCAAAGAATTAAGTTGATTTAACCTTCCAGTTTGAAGACAATTATCTGGTTGCCACCTTGCTTATGATTTCCAAGACTTCTCTCGAGGAAACTATGTACCACATTACTTTCACAACTTTCTATAGATTATGCATTACTTCCTTCTGAATTCTTCACTCGCTTTCTTAGCTTTCTTCTTTGATTTTTCATTTTCTTGCTTTGTTTTCTTTCATTTGCTTCTAAGCCATGGATACACCAATTTATTTAAGCTTCTCTCACCGCCAAAATGTTTTCTTAGGAAGTTTCACATCTCAAAGGCTTGAAAAGGTTTTCTTCATTAGGACTTCTAGTTTTACAATACCAAATTTGTTCTTAGTCCTTAGGGAAAATATGTAGAATCTAGCGGCTACTATCACTTTTACTCTGACATGGCTTCTCATTTTGTAGCATCTCTTTTAGATATAGGGATTTCTATGGAAGATGTTCGCTCAACTACCAACATGATAGTGAGACCTGAGTACTTGGAGAACTTAGACACTATTTTATCTATGGCGCACCTAACCATTGGAATCCCCTCGATGGATGATATTCCTTGATTCCTGGAACATGGAGAAATAGTTCCTCTTTGGCCTTTTCTCTCAGACCTCCATATTCAGGACTTTGAAACTCACAATGAACTCGCCTATATTGGATATTTAGCTTTGATGGA
The DNA here is from genome assembly GCA_007115665.2 of Sequoiadendron giganteum. Classification (NCBI taxonomy): domain Eukaryota; kingdom Viridiplantae; phylum Streptophyta; class Pinopsida; order Cupressales; family Cupressaceae; genus Sequoiadendron; species Sequoiadendron giganteum. The sequence continues at coordinate 321,090,769 of CM021109.1, read as the reverse complement.
TGAGGCTTCCCATATTGATTGAATGGTAACCGCCACCTATAGCTAGGCTCCCTCTTTTTAACCTTTTTTCTCTTTTGGAACAAGAATTTTGATAATGATGTATATACGTGATACACACACACACACACACACATATATATATAGCTTTTAGTACTTTCAAAGCATGCATTTATGTATGGTTTTATCATTTTTTTTCATTTTACTATATTTCTTTATAAATGTTTGGATTAACTCTCATGTATTGCAAGGTAAGTTAAGCAGAATCTGCAAATTCAGAGGCCAGGCAAAAGAAAAATAAAAGGAAAAAATAAACCCTAAAAAAGACCTAACCCTAACTGACCAAACATCTAATCCGACAAACGAAAAATGATTAACCCTAAAAAACCAACTAATTCTAATTTCTATAATTATTTCCATTGTCATTTTGGTATAAATTACAACAAGTTTATCTTTAAATTCATTCAATAAATCAACGATCCTACTACAACAATGAATTATTTTAAATTTTATGTGTTTGATAATCATACATTCAAAAGAGTACTTACCAATGACTTGGCTCAAATGTATGAAAATAACCTCATTAAAGTTTGATTGCACACGCTTTGTTTGATGTGACCATACTCTACCTTCTTTCAACTTTCTCCTCCGAGAATTTTCATATCTTTGGTCCTGTCTTCACTTTGCACTTTGTTAGACCAAGATGTATCACAATTTATATTATTATCAGAGAGAGAAAAAGTAAAAGAATGATATTCTATATCTTGCATAAAATTAGGGAAATTTCCCTTTTTATCATGTAAATTTTTTGTTTGAGACAAAATTTATGTGTATCCCGCTCGATTTTCCCACTCCATTTCTTCATTTGTGTTTTCCACGTATAAGGAGAATGATGAGTTGTCAATGTCGTTCCCTCGTTTCTGGTGCAATATTCTAAAATATCTACATTCTTGTTGATTTTCTTGCAAAATGTGATTTTCATTGCAATAATTGTAGTTATCCAATTGTTTTGATGTATTGGTTGATTTTTTAACATTTTTGGCTTTACTAGGGTTGCACACAATTTTTGCTAATGGATCTTTCCTTCTAGCAGTTAGAACTTCTTTTTTTAATGGAATCACTTTACACATGGCTAAGCTCACCCTAGTAAAAAAAAATTCACAATCAAGTTCACCGTGATTGGTTGTATCATGAATTCTACATTCGATGACCCTAACAAAAGTGAGAAAACTCAAAGTATATAGTCTCTAGTTAAAAAATTTCACAAGTTTCTCAACTTCCATACTGAAATATTAGCTTGTATTTAACTTCACTTTATAAGTTTTATAACTCGGAACTAGATAAAAAGAAAAGAACAAGATTTCCCTCCTTTTAGTGCTAGTTCCTGTTGACAACGATTTCACTCGCATCAACAATGTCGAATAAAAAACTCCACAGACAAACTGCGAACAAACCTATTCTTCTTGAAAGATATGGAATAAGACAATCTCAAAGGGGAAATTTGCCTAAACATAACAATAAGATTGACTCAGTTCAATCCCAAGTCTCTGGTAAATCAGGTCATGATCACACTAGGTTCACTTCAAGGTATGATGTTAATTTTCTATTAATCTCAAATGGAATATGTCCACTAAAAAACATATTTTTACTAAGCACAAAGTTTTCAATTTGGATCTTAAGAACAATTATCATGAAACCAAAAGATTTAAAATAAAATTTCATGAGCATCATAATTTCATTTGCTATCACTAAGTATATTTAGCTTTAAGCATTCAAAAATTATCTATAATCAAAATATTTTCAATGAATTCCATCCATTTATCTATTTTTTGGAACATTTTCAAAGAATTTAAACATCTCTTCTAAAATAAAGCATAAAATACTGAAATTAAAATTTCTCTTGGTTATTTTCCACGTATACCCTCAAGAATTAATTAAATCAAAGAAAACTATTTTATGCTTCACCAGATTGCTTCACAGCTACATACAAAATGGTGTGAGATTTTAAAGAGAAGGGTTTGGTTTGGACACCAAGTAGTTTATGTATGCACACTTAAACGATGCAACATACAGGTTTGTTCAACTGAACTAACAAAACTAGCTACAAAAGATTCATGAGATAGGTAGCCATCAAACTAGCTTTGATATTAATCAATGTCTATGTGCATACAAGTTTTTAGACCAAAACGATCCAGAAAATAGGAAAAAAGAACAAAACTTAAAGAAGCTTTGGCTCTTCCGACATCCACAAATTCTAAACTTAAAAAAAAAATCCTCTAGCCTTTTATAGAACACAAGGCACAAACAGGATAAGACAAATACATGAGAGAAAATCTAAAGGCCGAATCACATCAAGGCACGTGGAATATAGTGATTGACTAGGAAATTACAATTGAAGTCCTTGAAGATTGGCTTTAATTTCTCATTGAAGCTCTTCATGTTTTTAATTTGTTATTATCGCTAGGATAATAAATTGAATTAGGATAGCGTGTTGGAAATTCCCATACATATAGAATGACGTTATTATTGCTCCATTCCAACACTCGGTTTTGTTTTGAACATGCTACTCTCGGGAATGGGCTTCCCCAGAAATTGACATTTGTTTCCGCTGCATATATAATGTCGGGATCTCCAGCATTCTGGTGGACTCAAATCCTTTTGCATTATAACCTCCCAGAGTAAGCAATCCAATCTAGAAATGATTCTATCCATGTTTCAAATTTTCCTGACCATCCAGACCCGAACTTTGCATAACAATATTTATTTCTTTTAATCACAAATTCCACACATTAAATCCCTTTTTTAGAAAAAAAGCATTTATAAACATCTCATGTAAATTTATTCAAATGTTATACTACAATTTTTTGTAAATAACATGCTTTCTAAAAGAACATCACAAGTTCTTGTATGATTATCTTCAACATATATATATCGGACTACTGGACCATCAGACTATTAGATAATCACAAAAACTTCAAAACTTCACAACTTGGTACCCGATATTCAACTTCACCCACAACTTTCCCTAGACTTTGGTTTTACCGGACTTCCTTCTATCTCCAGCTTCAAATATCAGACCAGAATGCTTGACTTACATCCTTCCTTACCTTTTTCTCTTTTCAAACAATCTTGGTTCCTGGTATATAATATCGGGTACACTTTACTATGAAGCATTCTTTACATCAAAGATTTATTTTATATCTTTTTTCTCTTCTTGGTGATCTTCCAAATAGCTAGCTCATACCATAAGAGTTAAAAAATAATTTGGGGGGTCCCCAAGGCTTACAATCTTGGGGTGTGTTGTGAGACCACACAACAACTCCTTTTGGAATCCTTCAAGGAGCATGCCTCAGGACTTGTTGAAAAAAAAAAGGATGTGGAAGAGAAACTGAATGAGAAAAGGCTATTGATCCTTCATGATAAGTATGCTTTGGCACACACCAATGTAGAAAAGAGCCTTGAATCTATAAATACTTGTGAATATAAAGCTAACTCTATTTTTTCCTATTTCATAAGGTGGCCTAATTCCACTCAAAGCATAAAATATATCATGGACTCCATTGATTCCCAGTTGACCATTGTCTCTAGTACCTATAATGTATCCATGTACAAAGATTGATCAACTTGGAATTCTATTTCTACACATAGAGAAAAAAAATTCATGCTATAGAAGTAAAAGGAAGGGATAGTCAAAACATTTGGCCTACTTGGTGACAATGTAAGGATGGAGTATGCTCTGGTAACCAATCCTTTGGCTAATGCTGAGAATTTGGATAAGATCAATCTATCTCCAGATTCTCTGGATGAAGTCAAAGAAATTTTTATTGCTTTAGAATCCTTGAACAAAATGTTGATATCTATGAAACAGAGTTGGGAGAGTGGTAAAACGGTCTGGCAAGGCATTCTTCAGGAACTGCAAAGTGCTCCCTCCTCCGGGTAATTTTTTTTTGCTTTTACATTGCTTGGGTAAACTCCTCAGGGGGAGTTCAATAGTTTGATTCTCCATGTTGTACATTCCAGACTCTATGTACATATTATTTTCATGCTTTTTGATTGACCTTTTTCCATGATGTTAAAGGGGGAGAATTGGAAAGAGAAATAGAGTATATTATGTACATAGGATGTATGTAAATTCATTTTGGCACATGTTGCCATCAATGAAAAAGGGGGAGATTGTTGGAAGAATGAATAAGATCACATCTCTTGATATATTTTTTGTTGTCATTGATGTCACCATTATATATGGGTTGCAATTGCAAGACTCAAAGTCATATTAATCTAATATTCTAAACCGGTAATGCAGGATCATCCTTCGGTATTTTCTTCGGTAAATTATTGCTACTTCAGTTTTTGGGAAATGGTATGTGATTGATAAAAGCATGCATGGATAGGAACTCGTGCATATAGATGCTTGTGGTTATCATTGGTATCATTTTGTTGATTAAATTTTTTCTATTAGGTCTATTGTTGGCCGACCTAATAAGTGGTTGAAGATGAAATGGATTAAATTTTGTTTTTGTAATCCATGCCGACATGTTGTCACATGCCACATGGTTGAATTGTTTCTTAGGAAATTTTGTGTTTATTTGAATCCAACCTAATTGTTACCTATGGACAATCAGACATATATACAAGATGTTTTTGAAGATATGTGGAGAGATATTGGTGTATGTGAATGTTAGTAGATTATGTGTGGAAGTGAAAGGAGGAAAGAGTGATCTGCTGGCATGTGAATTTCCTGAGCTACAAAGGAACTGAATTTGCACTCTGATGTGTACTTTCATTAGTTCAATTCTGGCGATTAGCCATTTTGTTAATTCATTTATGTAGGTAGTGATCCTCCCATTTTGGACAGTGAGTATTGGTAGTGAGCCACCCCTTTTGTAATATCTTATAACCGGTTAGACTATATTATGAGTTAATCCTCACCGTGGTTTCTCCCATTTTGGGTTTTCCACGTAAAATTCTTGGTGTTTTTGTGTCATGTGCTTCATGTTGAGTTAATGCTTTTTCTTGTCTTAATTACCATATGCATTGGATTACATGGATGGTATTTGTTCAATAAGTTTAAGAATATATTGATTCACCCCCCCTCTCAGTATATTGGATATTTGACATTGGTGTAGTATAAGTCAACCTATAAAAGTGTTTTCCAATCACTACCTTGTTAGCTTATGTAAAGAAAATTTTGAACTAGGGAATATTCATTTCACATGTTTAAATCTAATCCATCAATCATCCTTTTTTATGGGAAAGTAAAATGATGTAAATTCAAATCGAGATGCCTCTGATAGATGAATATTTTTGACCAATGGGAATGTAGATACCATGTTGAAAAGTATCTTGGTATACATCACCATGAACATGCATTGACCTTCCACCAATTTGGAGAGCTACAATTGAAAATTCTTTGACATGTGTCGGTATTCCATGCCCCCACAATACTTTCTCCTCTCATATTTCCTTTTCTTCTCACAGACAAGTAGAACATGACCATGTGTCAAAATTTTAATCTCCCACACAATCTTCTCACTTCTTCCTCCTTATTCTCATGGACAAGTGAAACACTTCCATGTTTCAACATTCCAAGCTCCCACACAAATATTTTTATTCCTTTCTTTTTACTTGTGAGCTTGCAAAATATTTCCATGGGTCAACCTTCCAAAACCCTACACAAATTTTTCTCTTCTTCGCAGATGCACAATAATCGTCTATTCTAATGTTAAAAAGTCAACCTACCAGAACATCACACATCTAAAAATGGGATCCACCATAATCTTTTTGGATAAGTAGACATATGACACATGTTGCATCACACAACACACTTTCCATCTAGGCTCACCTTTTATACGAGTCACCAACCCATGCTTTTGCAATACATTATTTCTTTCTCCTCTCTCTTCACACAAGCTCATGGATGACCACCACTTTTTGTCATTCCATGAAACTAAAATCTTAGAAATGAGGATTTCCATTTATCCCACAGGTGAGTGAAAGTGCACCATATGTCCCGCTAACATCATCAAAGATCATCGCAACAGTAAGGACTTGAAACTTAGGAGAAATATTTTCAAATTGAGGTAGGTGGTATAGGAGGTTGATAAAAATGATGCCTAGGGGAATAAGTTGTTACTTAAGTGATAAAAACCTACCTATGGAAAGTCAATTAAAAATTAGAAAAAGAAACCCAGACAAAACACTTAGGGCTTTAGAAAATTAGGGAAAAAACCTTAGCAAAGCATGAAACCTTAACCTTGATGTAATCTATAGATGAAAAAATTTCCATTAATGAATGTACAAACACTCCAAGGCCATGAGTAGACATGAATATACTAGAACAAGAAAGAATCTCTTACGGTGTAAAGCTTTGACACCAATGACAATAATTTACAACAAAAAATTATATTGTCATGGTAAGAATCTATAGAATACATTTTTTATGAAAATAATATAGGGGAGACAAGAATACTTATGAGTATGCCACAACCACAATTCAAGGATTAAGAGGTAGGTTTTTTAACACCCTTAATATTTAGAAAGTTGCTAACACAATACAAATAAATTTCAATAGTGTTAATGATCTTGTGTTGCCAATGATTGTCATTGATGTCAAAATTGACTATTGGTTGTCTTTGATGCCAATACTTGGTGTAAATGTTAAAATTTTTGGTACTTGGAATTGGTTTTCATTATTGAAAACATTAAATTTAGGATAACATTGATGTATTGTGGTGTTTTTGAAGTTCATGTTTGGATGTCATGCCTTGTTCTATGAGAAGAAAGGTTAAATATAGTGCATTATTGTTGTCAATAGAGTTGATTTCATAATAATATAATTAAGATGAGGATTATAAGCATTAAAATAAGGTCTAGATATGTTGATAATAGTCTAAAATGTATTGTATACTCCCTCCTATAGTTCTTGATCAAGTATATGTTGTTGAAAGAAAGTTCTGGCCTTCACAAGTTGATTGAGTGTTTCTGTTTTAGGAAGTTATTTTGAAAAGTGATTGGGAGAATGGTCCACATTCCTTCATTGTTGAATATATTTCCTTCTAGTTTGAGATTAAAATTCTATATTTTGTGGATGTTGCACTCCTATATTTTTAAGTCACCTATGTTGCCAAGGAAGTTTCTGTAAATTGTAGAAGGTTGACAATGTTGTTAGTTGTCTTAAATGGTCCAAAAAATGCTTTGTATTTATTTGTATTGATCTCTTTTCTCCTCTAGAATGGTGAGTGTATTTTAAATGTTAGTGCAGTGTCTCGGTTTCAATTTCATGTGTTGAAGTGGTCTACAAGTTATTTTATTAATGTAATATCTTATGAATGTGCATTTTGTGCCTCTATGGTGAAGTATTATGTTTTTGTTTGGTTAGAAGTGGTTGTTGGTGGCGTGATAGTATGGAGGAAGTGTTTATAAATAGTATTGGATATTCAAAGAATATTCCCATGTGATACACATGATAATGTTTGACCTCTTTGATGTTACATTTGTCTTGAGTTTTTTTTCTAGGTTATCTGTGGATATTTGACTGATAGGGCTTATTTTATTTCTTGTACTGAATTCTTAAGGGTTTGTGCTAGCATATGAAAATGTAATATGATGGATTTGGGTCCTAACCTATCTTGGTTAGAATCGCATTGAGTAAATTCAATTGATTTATATTTGTGGGCCGACTGGTTATGTGCTTCATGTTTCATCTACACATTTCCCTATTGCCAACTTAGGTTGATGTGCGCCACTGTGTGAATTGTTTTGGATCACATTAGAAGAGGTGATATGATTATTTTTGTTTGTCTCTATCTTTTTGATAGGACTATAGTATGTTTTGTGATCAAATTGATCGAGTTTATTATTTATCTTCTTTTGGCCAACCTAATAAAAAGTTTTAAAGTATTGTGGTGGATATAAAAGGAAGATATTTCAGTTGCAAAGTGATAGATGAATGAAAGGGTGTGAAAGGGCCTTAGTGTGGAAATTATTGCATATCCAATAGAGTTAGTTCTAAAGAGTGAATAAGAAATATCAGATGCACCTTAACACCTCTGTCAGTAGAGTGAATTGTTGACAAATATTGTAAACTTCCTAAATCCATGTTGTATGCTACTTTGAGATAGTGAATCTCAACAGGTCCTTGTAACTTTCTCTTGGATTTGTATTTGCTTCAATTATTGCAAGTATTTTGTATATTTCTCTAAGGTAGTTCACCTCAGTCTACAAGTCCTTTTTGACAATGAGCCTTTATATTGTAAGATAATCCTCACTGTGGTTTTTCTTTCATTGGGTTTTCTACATAAATCTGGTGCCATCTTGTGGATGTGTGTTTTTGTTTCTTTTTCATTATTGCTCATCTGATTAAGGATGCAATTTTTACATCTTCCATTGTTGAAGATTCCTAAATGCTTAAATTGTAATATCTTTCTACTAAAAGGTTTCTATTTGGTTAAGAAGTATTGTGCTAAAGAGTTCAAGTTTGGAGGGGTTTAAATTTTTGCAGATATTGATTCACCCCTCCCTCTTAGTATTTGATGTGTTCAATAGATTAAAGGAATAATATAAAATTCAAAATCCTCTTTAGAAGGATAAAATCTAGGAAGAAAAAAAATAGGTGATCACATTTTGTAGCTAGGTTGCACAAAGAATGATACCAAGATTGGAATTATTATCATTAAAATACCCATCTATAACCTTAAATAATTTACAATGAAATAGACACCATCTATTATGGGATTGAGTAAAGGATACTATTTAAAGTTATGGAGATTGTTTTAGGAAACATATACTATGTTGAGGAAGTTATGAGTAACACAAAAATATCTCAAGGAGGACTTCAAATGAGTACCAAAGTAATGTACCATAAGCATGGTGAAGTAAATCCAAGGGTAGATACTTGTGCAAGGAATCACTAAAAAATATAGAGGTGAAAACATGTGGCAACCTTGAGTCTTGTAGGAGTTTGAGGATGTTTTCATTCATAATCATATCAAAATGAGGAATATAGAGGATTAGTATCCTTCACTATTTAATCCAAGTTAGAGGTGAGAAAATTTGGGACATGGATTCATAAATGATCTAGTTTAGTGGAGGAACCTACCTATGGAGGAGGCTACTTGGGAAGAATAAGGGAATACTAATATTTGTAGGAAATTTTACATAGGAGGAGATGGAGAATTAGATTTACAATTACTTGAGGGAAATAAATTTTGAGTGGGGAAGACTTATCATGTCTTCTTTTTCTATAACTTATGGTGTGGTCTAAAATTCCCATTTCCTATTAGTAGTCTTCCCTTTGATCCAAATTTATTTACAAGTTCTTCCCTTGCACCCTCCATAAATATGATCAAGATACCCAAAATATTTTAAGTATGGAGGCATGACTAATTTTCCAAGTGAGTAGAAGCTATCAAAGTTGTGGAGTTTCCCTTCCTTGCATGAATTTCCTCCCACGTCTTCTTTATTCTATACTCTTGTCAAAGATTTATAAATACCCATTTAGTAATACCTCATGACCTCAACTTATTCCCTTATCTTGTTAGGCCATCAAACTTTTTCATCACATTATACCATTGTGACCACTCCCACTATTCCTCATTGTTCATTCACTTACAACTTAACACATCAGTGCATTGTAATTCTTATTCTTGACAATTAGCTCCAATTGTGGTATCATATTACCATTAACATTATTTATTTGGGAAAGTGGCACCATGTGTACACTCAAATATGAAAATAAAGAAGACAAATTTGACTATTATCAATAAGATAAATAGGGTTTCAAGCCTTAAGGGATTGTAAAAATTATTGTTAAGGATAGATACATTTTATAGGGAGAATTTATAGATGTTCTCAAACACATTTTTACACATGCAAGGACCATAATAGGCATGATTTGAAGGGAAAGAATTCTTTATAGATACAATAAACCCCTATTGTATACTAGTATTGGGATGGATTCCATTTTTGTATGTTTTGATGCCATTTTTAGTCATATAATTAGTTGAAAGAAAATATAGAGGGGGATATGAAAAATAAAAATTACCCTTACCAAAAAGCATAGTGAGAATATATTTTAGGCATCTATATTTGATAATAAAAGCTCATAGATATATGGAGATAGAAGGATAAAAACCTTATAGTTCTCATGTTGAAGAATCATGTTTGAACTTTAGTGATAGAAAACAAGAAGTGGTACCTTGTTACTCGACTCTTCCAATTGTTGAGCATGAATATCTATATTTTCTATTTCTTTGGTGTGCTATTAAAACATGTGGTTTGTCTTCCCAATCTGTTATCATAAGGGAAGTTGGAAAATCTCCATTTTAGCCCTCGATAGTCCTTGTAAAATTCATTTATAATGTTAATATTGATTTGAAGTTCAAATTTGATTTGTTTATCTATTAAATTTGTTAAAAATATATTTCATCTTCATCTTGTGGGTCACCTATGTAATATTTGGCTATGGAGATAGCCACCCAATATCTAGAGGCCAAATAGAAAGCACAAAGAGAGAAGATCAATATGAAAAGAATATGGATCAAGCAATTCAAATAGAATATGGATATGATGTACAATGTGTGAGAGATCCTTGGTTATATAGCCAAGGTGAGACATAGGATTAAACAAGATCATGAAAAGTGTCTTAATCTTATGTCATTATACAACTAACTCATAAAATATTAAATGACTTATGAAACACATGTTAAATGACATGATACGATTGCATGACACATAAGACTTATAGAAAGATTCCTAGAGCCTAATTAAACTTAACATGTGAATAAGACCTACTAGTTGAACTAGTTAGGTAAGAAACCTTATTCACACCAAGATCCCCCCTTATTACAATTTAGGGAAGATGAAAATAATTCAAATGATTAAAATATGAAATGGGTCTTGACTATTAGGCCATGTTAGATACCCATGTACAAATGCAATCTCTCACAAATAGAGAAAAAGAGAAAACATACTGTGATAAAAATCCTCTCCAAAAAAGAGATAAATAATATACTCTCACTAATTAATGAGAAGCACAAAACCTCATATGAGAAAAAATAACCCCCATAAGAGGGAAGAATAAGAGAGACCATGCAACCCCAATCAAATTAGTTTCTCCTACAAAGATGGTAGATACCTGACAATGAATGCTAGAGATTATCCAAGTCTGTCGAATAATTTTCATTCCCTTAGAAAGAAAAAACCTCAAGAATGTATGCAAAATTTATTTCAATTCCTAAAAGGAAGATGAGAGAATAAAAATTATGTGTGATGTAATTGAATTATGCTCAAGTATCTACATGTCAATGCTGAAATCTAACAAACTTCAAACATGAATTCTAGGCCACATTGATGAAGAGGAAAATCTATAATCTAGTAGAGATGATTGTAGAACACAATACAAAGAAATTATATCTCCTCTAAAGACAAAGAAGCCTCCTCCAAATGTTTGGTAAAATTATCCGCACTCATGTAAAATTATAAAGAATGATCATGTAGAGAATGAACAAGAGGGTTTGGGTGTTCCCTCACAACAACTAAAGAAGGATCATCTCTATCAAAGAGAAGATGTATGCAATCAATATTGTCTCCCCAATATGAAATATGAAACTCAATAAACAAGTTTGAAATAATAGTCAAGAATTTATCCCCAGTCACCATATCGAGAAGATAATAAATATCCTATTATAGTGAATCACAAGTATCCAAACTATGGCAACACAAGAATTATAAAATGCAATAGCAGATAAATATTTGATTCAAATAAGAGGAGCAGAAAATAATAGAAGTCTCTTTATCAATTGGATATTCAAGGATTCACTAAGCTCCTCTAAAGTATCATCATCAAAGGGTATATTATCAAAATAATCAAGTGGAATTAAGTAATATACAATAGGATCACCTAGGAATGGAGAGATATGAGGGCCTCCAAATATCTCCTACATTTTGTTCCAAAGGGTGAATGGGCATTCAATATCTAACATATCCATAGAAATATCAACACGAATAGTTGTACCAATCAATCTTGTAATATGATCATTATTATTATCCCAAACTAATTTCTTCCAAGTTGTGTCTGGTTTAGGTAAGATTCCATAAAGATATGGAAAAAGCTTAAGATACTTGAGATGTGTCAACATACCTTTTTTCTAGGACTTATAATTGTCATTTTTTAGAATTACCATAGAAGGATGATTAAAAAATCAATGATACCTCCTTAAAGATCAATACAAATGAATCAACCACAAGAAGATTCCTCCCAAATTCACTCAGTCAAAGAACCCCCCACAAGTATATGAGCTTGGAAGTTTATGATTAGTGAAATTACATATGCCACTTTACAAAAACAACAAAGTGGTCTTGATCTTGGTGCATGCAAATGCCAAATTTGGCTATAGAATCAAAGTACTTTTTTTTTATCAATTTGATTACACCAATAAAAATACATAAAAAAATTATGTACTTAAAAAAATTGCATCGAAAAATGTTATCATAGGAGAAAGAATAGAGGCCCAGAAGTTCTCAAAATGAGAATGACTCAACGACACCTATGAGATCTTTAATTTCTAAAAAATTCAAACACCAAAATAAAAAATGTCTACACCACTATGAAGAGCATAAATGTTTTCCTCAAATAAAAATGAATTTCTCAAAAAAAGAAGGTCCTGAGCCCAAGTTATGAGCATTCAAAGAATGAGTGCAAAAATAAAAAACTCCATTCCATTGGAGAGGGAGAAAAAATAAAAAAGGCCATGTTGATGTTAGCAAGGAATATTCTTAAAACATTTCATTGAAATAAAGAGCTTAAATTTGATGGTTTCTTGATCATCACTGGTTTGATTTAGCCTCAAAATATTCAACCAGTGGAGGGATATAATTGGTGATGGAATGTTTTAATGGAAACGAAATATTCTTCATTTGTCTCATGCTAGATTTAAAGAAAAATCATTCAATTTTAAAGAAAATTCATCAATTTTTTTTTATTATGGTCATCGATTGACCTACCACCTACTGAGCGGGGTGGTGGTAGGGTTGTATGGTGGTAGGGCCTCCTGCCCATGCCATGTGTAATCACATGAGTTCTCATAGTACATAGATTGTAATAAATATATTTTTTAATTTTTTTAAAACATTTTAAAATAAAATTTTCTTGAAATATCTTTGAAATATATATTTAACAAGAAATCATTTTTTTTAAAAGGATGATTAATAAAAAAAATTGTGACCATACCCATTGTGCATTGATGGTGACCGTACAGTCGTACAAATGGGTGAGGAGGGAAATTTTTTCTTTGATGGCCCCAAATAATTTTTTTTATTTTGAAAAATTGATAGTCGATCTTGAGGTTTTGGGCCTTTTGGACATGATGGCAAGGTCAGATTTGACCCAAAATTCTCCAAAATTGTAGCTTCCTCCTAGATCTGGCAACCACTTTTCAACTTCAAACCCTCATAGATTTTGCCTCATATTTTTGATTTGGATGAACTAAAAGGAAAAATAACTTTCTCAAATACCTTGAACTCAATGGTAAGCTCATATTACACCAAAAATCTCCAAATGAGCTTGAAATTTAAAGAAACAAAGAGGAACCCCCTAAAATTTAGTATTTATATCAATTTTTTTCAATTCTCTAGATCATTGTTTGACGCAAGAGAAGAGCATACTCAAATTTTCAATATCTACCAAGATCTCTCCAAAAATACTAACCAAAGACACCCAACTTGCTCTAATACCATGTAAGAGTTAACTATGGAGATAACCACCCAAGATCTGGAGGCCAAATGGAAAGCACAAAGAGAAGATAAATATGACAAGAATAAACTATATTCCTAACAAGAAGTGAAAATAGAATATGGATATGATGTAAAATGTGTGAGAGACCCTTTTTTATACAACCAAGGTGAGATATAGGATTAGACAGGATAATGACAAGTGTCTTAATCTTATCTCACGAGACAACTAAATCATCAAATATTAAATGAACTAGGAAACAAGTATTAAATGACATGACACCTGAGACTTCTAGAAATAATCCTAGGAACTAAGTAAAATTAACATGTCAATAGGACCTACTAGGTGAACTAGTTAAGTAAGAAAATTTATTCACACGAACAACTTGCAACATAAGGGTTTACCTTTAATAGTTAAAATTAAAAAGGGGAATATGTAGGGTTTGTTAGGGCTAGATAGAATAGATTAAAGTTTTTCATTTAGGGACCAATAAATAATTTTAAAGAAAAACATCAGGATTATTAGGCTATTGTGTAAAAAATTAATATAGTCTAAGGTTTTATGAGGTATTATTTAAGTGTCCAAAAAATAAATTTAAAGAGCCAAAATATATCGCAATTTTTTTGGGACATTATAGTTATAGGAAAACATTAGCAAAATCCTTCAAGGAAGTGATGGAAGTATGAGGAAATGCATAGAACCATGTAACTAGATGACCACTCAAACTTGTTGGAAATAATTTAGAAACTAATGCTAAAAAGATAAGTGAAATATTTAGTTTTAGAAAGTGCTTAGACGAATCAATGGGACACTTAGACTATCATATTTTATTAAAAAATGTGTTAAAAATTCACTTGGTGAAAGATATATCAAATTTTCATGTTTCAAAGGTTTCTACAATATCTTAATAGTATCATCTTGTTTCTTAAATATTTGATCATAAGCATCAATGCACATTTCTAGAAAATTAATTCTACTAATAAGGGAGCTCAAATAAAGTGAATTATCATTCTCAACATGTTCCATATATATAAATATATAATTAGGGAGCAAGTTGCTAAATTAGTGAAGAACACTTACAAAGAAAACTTTTAAATAATTATACAAATATTATTTTTATTTATACAATGGATAAACCATAAATATTACACAAGTGTTTAAAATCAGAAATTTAAAAAAAAAAAAAAACATAAAGTATCAACCATAACATCAAATGTACATGGAGAAACCTTTTTAGAAAATAATTTTATCACCAAAGGGTGGCTTAAGAATGCAAATTAATATTCAAGAATAGAATACATATGTAACAATCTAACTCCCTTTAATTTGATAAAATTTTGACAACACTTGCATACCTTTAATATTTTTTGAAAGGGGTACTATGAGAAATGGCATAAAAACTCTGGTTCTAGGGTGTAGGAATTCCCATGTTCTATAAGCAACATGACGCCCACAACAAATACTCTAAGTGGGTCCAGTTATATTCAAAAGGTCTACCCAGTGGGTCCTCCTCTACTTTGAAATTGGTTTCTAGGTGTGAATGGGGATAAATGGAGAGATAAATTAAGAGGGAAAATGACACAAGGGTTAGATCAAATCACAAACCAAAACCCAATTCAATCAAAGAAGAAACAAGAGAATTAAACAAATTAAACATTACTTTTACCTCGCCTAAGAATGCAAGTCCTTACTCCATTATTGAATTATGCTTTGATATGTTGGATTGGTCAATGCTTGCATAAAACCAATTGTACAAAAGCTTGAAACATTGATGGATATGGAGGATTGATTGTTTTGAAGCTAAATTGGAGAGAATGTCCAATTAGATCAAAAACTTGAGGGATCATTAATGAAGGATTAATGCTTGTTTTTATAGATTTCAGGATATCTGATCAATGGCCAAGATTGGATGTTTAGATCAATGGTGGAGAGTGATTGAAGCATGGAGAGGCCATGCATGAAGAGGAAATGTTCAGTTAATTGAAGCTCTTCCCTAAAATTTAGGAAGATATTTTCAAATATTTTGGAGGGAAGATATTTTCAAATTTGAATTCGATTTTAATTTTAATTTTAGAATATTTCATTTGGAGGGAATGTGCAACTAAATTAATTAAATAATTAATTTAATTGTTGAAGAATATTAGCTACTTAAATAATTGAGAAATTATTTAATTATGAGAGATAAGAAGAATAATTATTTTTAATTAAATAATTAAAATTTGTTTAATTAGGTGGATGAGAGGAAAAATAAAAATTAATTAAATAATCAAGATTATTTAATTAATGTGGGATATAGAAGAATATTTGAAAATTAGTTAAATAATAAAAATTATTTAATTAAGGTGATAGAGGGAAAATGGTGAACTAATAAAATAATTAAAATTATTCAATTAAAAGAGGAAAATAGGTAGTTTAATCAAATAATTAGAAATTATTTAATTAAAGTGATGAAATAGGGAATAATAAGTGAAATTGATGAAAATGGTGAATTAAGGAACACGTGATGCATTAGAAAATTTTAGGTGTCTACATTTTTCTCCTCTTTGAGACAATGTACCGATTGCTTTGTTTCAAAAGTATACCACTACTTTTGGAAAAAAATAGGTAATAATGATGATGCCCCACTATGCCTAAATAGATGAAGAAATGATGTGAGGATTGCAGGCTACCCCCAAAAGAGGTTAGCCAAAAAAATAATTTTTCAGGTTAGGCTCACGATAGGAAGATGAGATAGGTTCGATGAAGAAGGGGATAAAAATGAAGGGCACACAATCTACTAAGAGGGGGGTGAATTAGTAGATAAAAAAATCAAGAAACCTTTACAACTATTATATATATATTCAACATGAAGAACACTGAACCATACAAGCTAGTAATTAAATCACAACACAAGATAACACATAACACTAGATATACATGGAAACCCAATATGGGAAAAACCACGGTGAGAAACACTCACAAGAAGGAATATAATAAGTGAACTTTAAAATGTGATGTAAGCACCAACCTATCAAAGACACCAATCCCTGAATGAATTTGTAGGCATCAACCTACTGGAGACAACAATCCCCACTGGAGAGAGACACCAACCACCTACTAGAACAATACAATAGGTAGAACACCAGTCCTACCAAAATACATAGACAATGGAAGATTTGAAATATAACTCTGATATGGACCAGAGACATAGTTGACAATCTTTCACGTTGAGAATGACTCTCTGATACTAGCACTCCCTCTTTTATTCATGCTTCTATCACATACATTTTGTTTGTGTTTTGGTTTTCCCCAGCTAAGGCTTTGTAATTCCCTAAGAGGTAGCCAACCTCTATATTCAAGAACTAACAAAGTTAGTGGCCAACTAGCAAGATTCAGTCAAAGACTTAGATCTCCTACACTTTTGGCTTTGTGAAACCAAGGAGGATTTTCCTAAGTGTGTTCATAAGAATATTTTATGACCTAGTAAGAACACTTCTTACAGATACAGTCCCCACCAACACAATTAGATAGCAATTATCCTAGTTGGGGAAAACCAAAGAATAATAAAAATTATCTTAAAGCAATGAGACTGAAAAATTTAACATAAGATTTGCATCTCCAAAGAGATAAGTTTTGATATTTTATATTGTTTAGATTTTGAACCACTGTGCTTAGAACTGCAGCCTTGTATTCTCAAAAAATGAATCCTGAAGAAATTACCGAGTGCCTCATCCATTGGGTGGGAGTCACACAAAACATAACCCAGATATCATGGATGTATCACCATAATGATTTACACTATGAGATTTTCAGTTTTCAAAACAATACTCCTTAAGGAATCCTAAATACAACATCACAAATCTGTAACTCGTTTTCAAGAAATTTGATTAACTCATTAAGTTAAAGCAAGAAAAAGAAGTACACACTCAAATATACCATTGAAGCCGAATGAATATATCATTAATAAACTCATTCACAACTCATGACATGAAACTAGGAGAGCAATTCTTCTAATAGATTTTCATTTATTGCTTCAATATTTGTTATTACATAAGCAAAGCCTACTTGTTTCATAATATTCCTACCCCAGAAAAGACATACTAGTTAATACCTTCAAAGAACCTATAGTAAACAAACTAACTGTATACATACTAAGCCTCAAGACCCAGTAAATCTGACCATAATAATGAGCCATAAAATCTCCTTTATAGAATAGGAGAGCAACAAGCATCAGGCTCCATTGTTAATTTCAAAATGAATTTCATTCAAAAATGAAATGAAATTTGGATTCACATTCCAAAAAATATTCCTCATCATTAGAAATAACAATAAACGATCTGAGGAATCAAAATGGTTACACCCAGTAACCAGTCGGAGAAAAAAAAAAGAGCATGCCACACATGCACACGTCCACATCCAAAAAATGAACCACCAAAAAAACACCACCCATGAGAAACACACACCACCCAAAAGTAATCATTTAGCCAACACACAGCCCTAGTATAGGTGGCTGCTTCTGGTTGTCACTTCAGTTTGAAGCGAAACCATTCTCTTTTTCCCATCCACACCAGCACTAATCCCAACAACATGGCATGATACCGTTGCAGTTATTGGTGAAACTAAAAGGACCTCCTCGTCGACACCCACAAGCTCAGTCATGGCGACAAGATAGAAATGATAGTTTGAATCAGTCTCAGACCCATCACCACCAGAGCTCGAAGAGAGCATGATAGGGGAATTGCAGTGCCTAGAGCACTTGCCCACACCTCAGGCACTCACTTTAGGAGCATTAGGAATAGGTTGTTCCTCTTTGCGCTGTGAATTCCTCGCACCCACTCTGGCACTTCGGTGCACCATGGAATTATCCATTGAAGATGTGAAGATCGTAACTACAAACAGATCAACTCAAAATGCAATGATAATACTAAGCAATTCAATAGGTATTTATAGAGTAAAATGGTGTAGGGAATATTAATTGCCCAAATGCTTGTACGAGCATGCGAGCGATTAGTGGTTGATGATGCCACCACAAAATTATTCTAGGAATACAACCCATCATTGTATTTATCAGGAGGATACTGCTTGTACGCAAGGAAATTAGGAGAAAATCCAATGAAAAACCCGCACCATTAATGAAAACAAGTTGCAAAGCGCAAAAAATCCTCACACAAATGAACAGTAACCCTTTGAATTTGAACCATTGATGTGGAACATACTTGGCAATTAAGACGACTTAGATCGAGTCAATGATCATTGAAAATCCATATCATTGCTTGGGAAAACCCACAGCCAATCACAACCCACAAAAATAGGAGGTCGCGATCGAGCAGCAGGCCCCACCTTGCCCCGTTGTTCCAAGAGCCAGGCCACGTGTCACCATTTCACAAACCTCATGGTACTTTTGGAACATTTACTCTGATCGGGCGAGGCCTGTGAGGGACGGTCATCATTAATCCCTGTCATTAAATTCCCACTAGTGAAATGACGCCCACTTGTCACTATTGGCGCATCGGGAAAATGCCCCACTCCTCCATATATGATAGATGGCATCATCTCGCACACCTCGCACCACCTAAGTGACATCAATAGGAAAACTTGCGAGGTTTATGAGGAATGGTCCAGATCAAAACTCGTGATCGGATGGTTCGCCAAGCTGAATAAAACAAATATAATATACTGGTGGGGTTGGCAAAAAAAAAAACCTTCGGTAGCATAAACATTTAGGCCCAAGTGGCAAATAAGAGACTGATAGGTTAGGTGAAAAGGGTCGGTAAGAGCATGCAGGAAAGGCTCAGTTAGATGACTTAAGTGACTGGTAACCCTCAACAACAAGTCAATGTTAAAATATAACGTGAGAGATTTAAAAGATACCAATAAATCTTTCATGAGTGATCAAAACCCTAAACCCAAAATATCAAACCTCCAGTCTTTTAAAAGTAACCAATCATGTCCAATTTAGGCAGAATTTTGACAAATTTTAAAAGTCCCATCAGTGGTTCCGACTGGGGATGTATGCCCCCTGTGGGCATAACAAGAATTTAGAATCTTTGGTTTCACATACCAGACTACTAAATCACACAAGTGCCTTGACAAATGTTCTACCATGCTTGTGAATTGGAGCTTGTGTATATCCAACTTGGTGGCCCCAGGCCACCAAACAAGAGAAATCAGATTTTACCCTTGTCAAAAGAAAAATTCTCTGTTACCTAGAGTAAACCAAGTTTGCAAATTTCACCTCTTGATGCTTCTAAGTTATTGGAGTAATCAGTATGCCTGGAAGTATCATAATGTTTACTAATACTCCCATGCATTTGATCTATCAGCACCCTGTGTCCAAACAATAACTATAACACATGACTATAATGACATGTTACCTTACCCTACACCTGGTCATACTCCATAGAATGCTTACTCAATTGAGTTGAGAAGTGGAAACATTCATAACTTATCTAGTCTACAACATCACACATCCCGACATTATCATTAGCTTGTACATAGAACTGAAAACTTTCATATAAAACTGTGTGCATGTTATACAGACCCTCATAGTACATCAAAGAGGACACATAACTTGGGGAATCCTCACCCTGGTGCTTTCCACATAAGATTGGCTACCAACACCTATGTTTAGATATGTTGGAACACATCCTGATACCACAAAGGTGGGAAATATAAGTTACATATTTTTCCAGGGAATATGTAAACACATTCATCTTAGGCCCCATAGCATACATCCCTTCTTGCAATCCTTCATCCATTCCCAAATGAAAAACTTCAAAAATAGAGTTAAACACATCAATCTCAACATGGGCAATAGAGAAACAACAATATACATTGGCCTGATTGTGTAAACCACCACCTAATATATGTGTTAATTTATAAGTGAAAATCTCAGCACAAGTTGAAAACTTTTCACCAGCAATATCAATGTCACCTTCATTATGAGCTGAAAAATTTTCACCAGCAATATCAATTTCACCTTCATTATAAGTTGGAAACTTTTCACCAGCAATATCAGTGTTAGAAGGTAACAACAAATCAATCTCAGCTTCATACAAACAATTAGGAAAATCAATAGTACCAATATTTTCATCAATATGTTGGTTATCTCTAGTACTATTCTTTTGATCATACACCTCATTGTCCTCAAGTTCCTCAACATTTATACAACAAACTTGTTCCATTGCCAGTATACCTAGAGTATACTCTAAACATTTATCATTTGAAATTTGTTCCTTCATTTGGAAATAAGTAAAATCATGAGGGTCCACATTTCCATACAACTCTGGTAAAAGGAGAGGCTCAACTCCATCCTCAGTAATGTAATTATCACCTCCAAAATCACAATCACTAGCCTGTAAAAAGTTTCAGTGACATGGGTGTTACAAACAAGATAAGGAAAAACAATGGGTGTCTCACTTAATCCTTCATCAATTTTTTTCCCTCAAATTATTGTGCAGTTATCCAACTTTCTTCAAAAGAACAAGCATTATCTTCATTTTGTGTAGATACACCCTTGGTCGATTCTGCAATCTCTATCCATTTAAGGACTTGGGCCAAATTAGCAAGTTTAAATTCTTCTGGCAAAGCACTCAGCCCCAGTTCATAAAGTTCACAAAAAAATCAATGCATTCAAAGTCATTAGGTCTGGGACCTCTAGGAATTTGTATTAGGGCATCCAAAAATCTCAAGAAAAACTCATATGGTGATTAACCCTCTTGTCTCTTCATCTCATACAATTTTGGAAAAAAAGAAGTTTGATCATCACCATTCAAATTGGACTGGCTTTCAACTTGGATCTCATCATCATCACACTATAGTGGTGGAGATATTACAATTTTCAAAGCACTCTTATCCTAATTAGTGTTTTGTGTAGCCAACTCTAAAATTTTACTAGTATGAGCTAGGCCAGGGTAATCAATACTTGCAGCCAGATACCCTTTCATCATTGAGTATTTCATGTTGTTCGCAATCTCCATAGCCATTTGATATGCTTGGTGCAAGTTTGTATGTTCTTTATCTCTTAATAGGTAACCCATCCTTTTGTCAAAAGCACCAAGATATACAACCAAACAGTTAGCCTCACTTGGTCTTATTTCTCTAGGGATTTCTCTTAAAGCTCTTGAAAATCTGAGATTAAAATACGGGATTAGCTCCTCTTCTTTTATGTGGATTCCCATAAAACCTTTTCTTAATATGTTGGGATTGACTCTTTCACCAAATTTTTCAATAAAAACTATCACCAACTGATTCCATGAGTTAACATAATAGGCAGGTAGATATGAAAACCAATCCCTGGCCTCACCCCTTAAGGATTGCAAAAAAATCTTCATAACAACATCCTCATGACTAATTTCATAATCCCCCATTACATCTACAAAATCCTGTAGATGCTTAGAGGCGGATTCTACACTTTGCCCTGTGTATTTAGGAAAATACTTCCTAATCTTCTTAGGAATTAGATTAGGGTAACCACTGACATTATTGAAAATAAAAGGCATATACCTTTGAGTTACAAAACCCCCTAAAGGGCTTAATGAAACTTGTTCCCTTTGCATATTTATGTCTGACTTCTCATATGGGAAACCTCTTATACCCATTTAAAATTTGTCAAAACAATACATTTTTATCAAACATATCATTTACCATTTCAACCATGATTCCATCAATGACTGAAATTTTTATTCCTTTCTTTCAGAAGTATGATACAACATAAACATGTTTCACAAGTCCTTTTACATATTGCATCATTAGAAGTATGGAAAATATAATGATTGTTCCTTTCTTGATGCTAGAACATCTAATTTGGAACCATTTATCATCCTTGATTATAAACACCCCTCACAATTAGAATAGTGAATTGTTTAGATTTAATAAAAATACCTAGTAATTTTGGCAGCACTTGTTAATCTTCTTTCCCTGGCTATAAATATCATAGATCTAGGACTTTTCCTTCATATATCAACTGGTTCTTCAGATAGAGTTTCCACCTCTTCAATTAAGGACTGAATTTCAAAAGAAATATGAAATTCCTTTTCTAAGCTTGTCACATTCTAGGTCTTTGTCCACAACAGAGTCATACCTCAAATATTCTAACACCATGCCACTACCAATCTCTTTCAAATCCATAATTTGTCACCATCTAAACTTAACATTCAGATCCACTAAAAAAATGATTCTGGATAGCCCCCTCCAACTGTTGTGGTTTCTCTTTTCTCCTTTTCTTGTAAATTTATCAGAATTTCTCCCCAAGAAAACCACCATTCAAGTAATGATTCAGGAAAAGAGCCTATTCCATTGAGTTTATCCTTTAAGGTTACAAGTAATATATCAGTTATTATAATGAAATTTATAACAGGACTGTCTGCACCCAAACTCCCGAGTCCTTTTCCAGTGGAACACCACAAATCATAGGGTTTTCAGGTTCATTTCAACAACCTCTTCCTTCTATGGTTGAAAAACATTCACTATTTAAATTCAGAATGGAAAATCATTTGACTCTATGCAATGACTCTTAAGGCTTGATTCTGCAATCAAAATTTTAATAAATTCTCCCCAGTAGAGTTGCCATTTTGTTGGTGTTTTGGTTTTCCCCAGCTATGGCTTTGTAATTCCCTAAGAGGTAGCCAACCTCTATATTCAATAACTAACAAATTTAGTGGCCAACTAATGAGATTCAGTCAAAGACTGAGATCTCCTACACTTTTTGCTCTATGAAACCAAGGAGGATTTTCCTAAGTGTGTTCATAAGAATATTTAATGACCTGGTAAGAACACTTCTTCTTACAAATACAGTCCCCACCAATGCAATTAGATAGAAATTATCTTGGTTGTGGAAAACCAAAGAATAATAAAAATTATCTTAAAGCAACGAGATTGAAAATTTAACATAAGATTTGTATCTCCAAAGAGATAAGGTTTGATATTTTAGATTGTTCAGATTTTGAAAACTGTGCTTATAACAAACCCCCTGTATTCTCAAAAAAGGAATCCTGAAGAAATTACCCAGTGCCTCATCCATTGGGTGGGAGTCACACAAAACATAACCCAGATATCATGGACATATCACCATAATGATTTACACTATGAGATTTTTAGTTTTCAAAACAATACTCCTTAAGGAATCCTAAATACAACATCACAAACCTTTAACTCATTTTCAAGCAATTTGATTAACTCATTAAGTTAAACCAAGAAAACGAATTACACACTCAAATATACCATTGAAGATGAATGAATATATCATTAATAAACTCATTCACAACTCATGACATGAAACTAGGAGATAAATTTTTCTAATAGATTTTCCTTTATTGCTTCAATATATGTTATTACATGACAAGAGTCTACTTGTTTCATAATATTCCTACCCCAGAAAAGACATACTAGTTAATACCTTCAAAGAACCTATAGTAAAAAAACTGACTGTATACATACTAAGCCTCGGGACCTAGAAAATCTGACCATAACAATGAGCCGTAAAATCTCCTTTATAGAACATGAGAGCAACAAGCATCGCGCTCCACTATTAATTTGAAAATGAATTTCATTCAAAAATGAAATGAAATTTGGATTCACATTCCAAAAAATATTCCTCATCATTAGAAATAACAATAAACGATATGAGGAATCAAAATGGTTACACCCAGTAACCAGTCGGAGAAAAAATAAAAGAGCATGCCACGCATGCGCACATCCACATCCAAAAAATGAACCACCGGAACAACACCACCCATGAGAAACACACACCATTCACCAACAATCATTTAGCCAACACACCACCCACCAGTAATCATTTAGCCAACACATGGCCTTGGTACAGGTGGTTGCTTTTGCTTCTCGCTTCAGTTTGAAGCGAAACCATTCTCTTTTTCCCATCCACTCCAGAACTAGTCCCATTAACACGACATTGTGCCATTGTAGTTATTGGTGAAACTGCAAGGACCTCATCGTCGACACCCACAAGCTCAGTCATGGTCGCAAGATAGCAACGATAGTCTGAGTCAGTCTCAGAGCCATCGCCTCCAGAGCTCGAAGAGAGCATGATAGGGGAATTGTAGCACCCAGAGTGCTTTCGCACACCTTGGGCACTCGCTTCAAGAGCATGAGGAATAGGTTGTTCCTCTTTGCGTTGTGAATTCCTCCCACCCACTCTAGCACTTCGGTGCACCATAGACTTATCCATTGAAGATGTGAAGCTCGTACTAAAAAAAAATCCACTACCTACAAATAGATCAACTCAAAATGCAATGATAATACTAAGCAATTCAACAAGTATTTATATAGTAAAATGGTGCAAGGAATATTAATTGCCCAAATTCTTGTATGAGCACATGAGAAATTAGTGGTTGATGATGCCACCACAAAATTATTCTAGGCATACAACCCATCATTGTATCTATCAAGAGGATACTGCTCACACACAAGGAAATCAAGAGAAAATCCACTGAAAAATTGGCACCATTAATGAAAACAAGTTGCAGAGTGCAAAAATGCCTCACACGAATGAAGAATAACCCTTTGAATTTGAACCGTTGATGTGGAACAAACCTGGAAAGTTGGAAGATTCAGATCGAGTCAATGATCATTGAAAATCCACATCACTTCCTAGGAAAAACCACAGCCAATCACAACCCATGAAAATAGGAGGTAACGATTGGGCAGTAGGCCCCACCTAGCCCCGTTGTTCCAAGAGCTAGGCCACATGTCACCATTTCACAAACCTCGTGGTACTTTTGGAACATTTACTCTAATCATGTGAGGCTTGCGAGGGATAGTCATCATTAATCCCTGTCATTAAATTCCCATTGGTGAAATGACGCCCACTTGTCACTGTTGGTGCATCGGGAAAAGGCCCCACTCGTCCGTATATGACAGATGGCAGCATCTCACACACGTCGCACCACCTAAGTGACATCAATAGGAAAACCTATGAGGTTTGCGAGGAATGGTCTAGATCAAAACCCATGATTGGAAAGTTCGCCAAGCTGCATAAAACAAATATAATATACTAATGGGGTCAGCCGAAAAAAAAAAACGTTCGGCGGCATAAACATTTAGGCCCAAGTGGCAAATAAGAGACTGATAGGTCAGGTGAAAACGGTCAGTAAGAGCACAAAGGAAAGGCTCATTCAGATGACTTGAGTGACCGGTAACCCTCAACAACATGTCATTGTTAAAATATAACATGAGAGTTTTAAAAGATACCAATTAATCTTTCATGAGTGATCAAAACCCTAAACCCAAAATATCAGACCTCCAGTCTTTTAAAAGTAACCAATCATGTCCAATTTATATAGAATTTTGACAAATTTTAAAAGTCCCATCACATTTCATTCATTACACTTACATGCAGTCTCTTACTTGACACATACTTGTAACACACACCCTTACATTATATCCATCTGAATATATACATGATGTTACATAAACACTTCAATGTCGGCCAATGATCTGCACAAACCTGGACAATATAGGGTGGACCTAAATTAAAATTACATGAAATGTGTAATAGAATAGTCCAAACACAAAATTATTGCTACCAAAATAACTTGACACCTTGCACCACCATGACAACATTAAACAATTCATATCCTCACTTCACTTGCATGATTTTAATTCCACACGCTACTAGTTGTTACCATACATGCCTCAAACTTTGAATAGCTTTAAAATCCTTCTAACACTTCAAAATCCTTGCACACTAAGACATGCCATTGAAAACTTAGGAAACTAATAGAACTAGTGTAGACATACTCTCCTTTAGCTATATTGCATTTCTAAAATAAATTCCAACCATTTTAATAAATATCCCTACCCAAAAGATATCCTTCTAGACCACCATTCTAATGCTAAATGCATACTCAACATGGTATAATAAATATATTAATTATTTAAAGGTATTCATGCCACAACAAAAAAATTATTTATGATACCTGAATAGGTTAGAAAGTCTAAACACTAAAATAAACATGCTTCCAAAACCTTAAGATAAATGGCATTTCTAGTACTCCTACAATCTTCTTCTGAATTAAAATATTTAATTATGTCCTATAGTCCAATGTCAACTATTAATTAAATAATTCTTAATTATTTGATTAATTCACATCTTTTATTCCTCCTGGCTATTTAAATAAATAAATTACATTTATTATTTAAATACATCACTAATTGCTTATGTCACTCTATAATTAAATAGATTCCTAAATTTATTTAATTATTACTTCCTCATGATTATTAAATAGATAGAACTTATTTATTTATTTAATATGTCGTTATTTATTTATGTCTTCTCATAATGAAATAAATTCTTATTATTTATTTAATTATTATCCTCTCCAACTTTCTTTCTAATTTTAAATAAAATCATTTATTTAAAATTACCCACTTGTCTAAATTTCCTCCACAATTGAATAATCTTAATTATTAAATTGTCTTATTGATTTTCTTTCTAAATTTAAATAAAAACATTTTATTTAAATTGGCAACTTCCCTCTTTCCAAGTAAATAATTTTAAATTATTATTATTTGTTGTCACATGAATTCATTATTTTGGAATTAATTTAAAATATTAATTTCAAAATAGCATTTCTCTCCACAAAGTAAGTTATTTCTAAAATAACTTGATTTTCTAAATATCTTCTTCTTGTTCAATCTTTATCTTTTGATTTTTACTAATTTCATCTCAATGTCGCGTTTATTCTCCACCATTGATTTAATTTCTTAAATTAAATCTTGTCCACACATTTAGGGATTGTTGCCCTAACCCTAATTGAGAGTTGTCACCTTGAATCTTAACCATTGATTCTAGGGCATTTCTCAATATCTCATCTAATCCATCCATTCAAAATTGCATTTTTTTATAAAATGACAATCTTGATCTCATTTTTTGGATCGATCATTGCTTAATTGTTTATTATTTTTATAATCTTTCATTATCACACATAGGCTTATTTTAATAACTTGCATATTAGAATTAACTTTTCTAGTTTGCATATTAGTTTATTTTACAAATCCTTCAAAGGTATTTGCTTAAGGGCTAGGCATATATTAGTTTGCTCACACAATCTGAGGGCATCCATTTATTATAATAGCAAGCTTGAGGAGGTACAATGGAAGTTGTCATGGAGGAGAGAAATGGGTGAGACTGTTCTAGTCTCATTCCTTTTCTCATGATTTCTCCTTTGCATTCCATTGAATGATTATTATTATTGCATGCATGTTCTAACCAAGATCTGTTTTGTAGGATTTAATATTTAGATCATTACATTGGTGAACCGGACGTATCTAACACACATCTTGTAGGTTTTTGTATGGCTTCACATTCTATTTTGCAGGTACAGGTGCATGGAATGCCACAACCGCAGGATCAAGTGATGCAAATGCTCTGTCGAGCTGCATTTGCGCTCGTGAACGACGCATTTGAAAACCTGTAATGCATTTGCAAGAAAATGAACTGCAAACACAATAGTGCACTGCATCTGTTTCCGAGCCGCAACTACCGAGCCACAACTATCGAGCAGCAACTGCCTTCCGAGCCGCACCTGCCGAGTCGCACCTGCCGAGCCGCATCTGCCAGAGTGCACCGCATTTGACTAGTAAAACGTCATTTTTTTAGAATTGTAATCTGGATCTGATGCATCCGCGGCCAGAAATGGATTAATTTTTATTTTTGGATTAAAAAGAACCAACCCTAGGATAAACATTTAATTGAAAATTTATCAATCCTAGGATAGGCAACTTAATTTGGAATTTACCAACTCTAGGATAGTCACCACATCTTTTTTTGTTGGTTAAAAATGAATCCAATGCATGTTGTGAAGCAATATCTTCACTTAGTTAGATAATCTTCATTTGGGCTTTAAAAAAAAAACTGAACATCTTTTTGTTGTGTTTGTTGGATAATAGGCATATGCTCTCCCCTTTACTGGGTGATCAAAAAGCCAGACTTATCCATTTTTTTTTCAGCATTTCATGTTTTATTACAACCTTTAGAAGGCCTGCCATAGTGGGAAAAAGTACTCACCCTATGGGAATGACCTAAGTGGGAACAACCAAAGCCAAGTTTTCCAACCCACTATAATCAAAAGCAAATTCGGGGAAATTCCATAATTCGACAGCAATGTGCAAAGATAACCATCCCCAAAACCTTTGTTCTAAAGGTTGGGAGGTCTCCTAAGGGAGTTTATCATTTGTCATGCCAAACAAAAACCTTGACTAAGAACTATAGTGTAGAAGCCAGCCGAGTCAGTATCCAAACATTGTCTCAATCACGGTGCAAGGGGAGGGAAGAATCTCCCCCCAAGACACTCACCATATAATCACCACTGACTGTTTGCTCAGGGGATTCGGTATCCACTTCCGTCACCTTGAGTACGCACTTGGAAAAGACAAAAACACCGATGCCCTCTAGGGGGTGACATGGCTGTGTCAGTTGACGTGATTTTAAGATGTGGGTTGTGTTGTGACGATGACCTTTTGACTATTAAGAGTGAGTCTATTTGAAGTAGTTTATTTTCTGTGTTTGTCAACTGTTTTCACACAAAATTCAACAAACTGAACATCAAAAATGTGGGTCAAAAAACTTGTCAAAATGACAAAACAATGTTCGGGTCTCTAAAAAATTGTCCTCTGCAATGCAAACACTCGGCTCAACCACAATCGCTACATATCAAGCTGCATTCGCTCTTATGACCCGCATTTGAGTCATAGTGAGCTGCATTCACTTTGATGAGCCACAATTGAAACACACAGAGTCACATTTGCTAGTGTCTCGATGCATTTTTCATTTCGAGCTGCAATTGCTTATCACTGAGCCACATTTGATATGTCAAACCGCAATTGTGCAGTACTGATCCACATTTGATCTATCAAACCACAATTGTCTACCACTGAGTCGCATTTTCCAGTATCAAACCACATTCACTTAAGTAAGTCGCATTTGCCAGTTCTAAAACCGCAATCGACTGCATGCAACACATTAGCCTACTTCAATGCCGCATTTGCACCTTGAACCGCAATTGCTTGCTTTCGAGCTGCACTTGCTCTCCCAAACTACAATAGACCTCTCAAACATCATTTGAGATCCCAAACGCTGCATTTGCCAATTTGCAAAACAAGTCAAAAATCCTGCAACACATCTGCTTTAGTGAAACACATTTTCCTGTCAATTGGGAAAACATTAATCCTGTCAAAAACTAGAGGCCAAAATTTTGCAACCAAATTTTACTAGCATTTTTTTTCTAGTAGCTTCTGTCTGAAACTAGCAAAGTGACTTGTCCAAGTCATCCATCTTTACATGTTGGTTTGCATCTAGCTTGTAATCTGTCATTCTCATCAACATAGGCAAAGTCTAAAGTCCTCAATTGCACATCTTTGGGATAGGAAAACTTTCCTTCCTTTGTCAAACCATTTGTCTCAAAAAAATACACTAGAATTGGACCAAGTCAAAAGCAAATCAATCCTAAGTCATTGTCCTTTGGTGAGCTATTTCCAACTCATAAGTCTAGTGTGGAAATCTTACCTTGTCAGTTTATCATCTGGTCCTACAAATCAGTCCTTTAACAATCCAAGTCAAGACATTTGCCTATCTTTGGGGGGTTAGAAAAACTTTTCTTAAAAATAATTTGACATAAGGCATCCCCTTTTATCACTTTGCATTGTCCCTTTGCATAGTCTTAGTCTCATTCCATCCACCATCATGTCTTCAAGTCACTATGACATGCTTTCTAGTCAAATTGAATGCCAATTCAATAGTAAAGGTCAAACACAACTTGCTAGGGACTTCAAAATGCTATACCTCCAATGCAAGTCCAAATACACCTCAACCTCTAGTCCTTCATCCATCTATCCCTCTTACCAACAATTCAAAAGTCCTAGTCCTTTATCCATCTACTATTAAGGGTCTCATAACACCATCCATGGCATTGAATCACAACAAACTTCCAATAGTCATACCCACCCTAACTTTGATAAGGGAAATCATCCATCCATCAATCCTAGTCCATCATACACTCATCCCTTCCAAGTCTCCTCATCATATCCTAGTCTTCCATTCATGTCATATCCTAGTCCTTCATCATATCCTAATCCTCCATTCATTTCATATACTAGTCCTCCACCCATGTCATATCCTATTCCTCCATCCACATCATATCCTTGTCAGGCGGTCATGTCCTATTCTAGCCCATCATCCCTTAACCAAGTCCAAAACTCCATGTCCTACCCTAGTCCATCAAACACCAATCCATTTCAGGACACTCCATTTGGTCATGAAAACATCTCTAGTCATGGTCTCCAAAGTCCCATCCCATCTCATAAACTTGAGGATACATATCAAGAGGCCAGTCCAAAGCACAACATTATAACATCACCGTCATGTCAAGATCAAAGTAGTCCATTCCATGACTCCATCTTTACGTCCATTCAAGAAGTCCTCCTAGAAAATCATGGAATACCAAATACACCTATCTTGGGTCAAGAGTCCATTCATAACCATTCCATTCAAGATGACCCTATCCTTGGTCAAGATCTTATTTCCAATCATAACATTCAAAATGCACCCATCTTTGATCAAGACACTATCTTTGACCAAGAAGTCCGAAATGATCCACTCCTTGACCTCTATGCCATTCATGATCAAACACTTGAAGATGACCCTATCCAAGCTCTGGATATTGACACTTCCAAAAGTGAGACACTTGCCTCCATGGGACACATAAATGATCTACCACTAGAACAAGAGTATTCTAACATGGACATATTTGAAAATGATCAAGCTATAGCTGAATTCAGTGGGCTCTATGACAATGACCTTGAAGATGGTTTTGAAATAGACTTTGAAACACCAGTAGAAGCACAAGATTCTAACATGTCACCAAATCAGACTAGAGATATTAATCACAAATCTGTCCAACATGTGAGTGAAACTACAACATCCTATCAATTAGGATCATCAATATTTTTCAGAGCAGGCTTCCTTTCAGAGGAGAAGATTTCAAGCTTTAATTTCCTCGATAATGATGGGTTAGCATCTTGCTTCCAAATTAACAAGTATCCCATTGCCAACAAAATCTGTCAGAACATGTATTATCAGGGAAAAGGATTAGGCCTAGATGAGCAAGGAATTCTAGAACCCGTACAAGTTCAAGCACATTACAGACATAAAGGTCTTGGCTATTCATCAGTTGCAAAATCAAAAGATGTTAGTGGTCCCTCCTCGATATTGGGGGAAACTTTATCTAATACAAACATCAAAATAGGTGTCATGAGTAGTCCTTGTCATAAGATTGTTGCCAATACCCCTTCCCTCCACACCCCAAACCATCATTCCATCATGAATAAACCTTCCATTTGGAACCAACAAAAGTCTTACAAATCTAAAATCCAAAATCACATGTCAAATGCCATGGAATCAATCAAAAATATAAGTGGACAAATGAAGCTAAAATGGATCCCAAAACAAAATGGGTCAAGTCAAGAAAAGAATGAATTAGGCAAAGAAAATATGCCAAATCCAAAAGTCAATCAAAATGTGGAGCCACAGCACAAGAGGACTCCCACCTATAATACATGTCCACCTCCATCAAAATGGCCATCAAGCAAGACATATAAAAGTGTTGGTTCAAAACGCTATAAAAAATCCAAAATCCATCATCCATTACCCCAAGTTTGGAGAATAAAAATGGCTACATCCAAACATCCAACCAACCCATCCACGTCCACCATCATCCATCATAATTCTACATCCTCCTTAAAGTCCAAACATCCCATGTCAAAAATCCATTGCATCTTGGCAACAACTCTCTATCATAAGGACTCTCATGGAATTCTATTGTGATGTACGTATTTTGATAACACCAACTCTAGTATCAACAAGGATCACAATGACATCAGTCAATTTTATGCAAGCGCTACCATCCTAATAAGGCAACTGCTTCTGAAAGGTCACTATTGGCATGTCATGGCACCAGTCTCTACATCGGCATCGTCAAAGGCTTCAGCACAGTTAGTGGTCATCTAAAGCATCAAGGCTATTCGGCAAAAATGCAAAAATACAAAAAAATTGACAAAATAGAAAAAAAATAAAAAATCATCCCTTGATGAAAACCTAGCAAACAGGCATCATGGTGACATCAAAAAAATCAAAAAATGGAAAAAAATAGTAAAAAAAAAATGCATTCGTCCAAAAGTGAAAACCTGGCAAATAGGCGCTTTGGATAAGTACCATGATGAAAACCTGGCAAACAGGCATCATGTGTAGAATAAATCATCTATGTGGACCATTGCACTTGGGGGCAAGTCATCTCATCTCCCATTCCCTTCACATGACATTTTCATCCATCCATCCTAGCCCTATCATGTCCATCCATTTTCCTACGTATTTTGATCTTGAAAAATACTAAGGCACAAACACAAATCAAGCTTTGGAAAACTTTTGATATGTCCATCCTTTGCTCATACGCTAGTCACAAAGCATCATATTAGTACCTTCATAGCCTCCATTTCACTATGCCACATTGTCCTTGGAGACCATATGAGAATTCTCCTAGTCCAAGTCATCCATGTCTCCTATCTTTTACCAAAGCCATCCACAGTCCTTTTAGTATCTATCACCCATCTTGGTTTCCTTTGTCAATGGTCCTACATTCCTCTGTCATCCCATTCTAGTCCTCACCAAGTCCTTTCAAATGCAACAATATGGCACCCTAGCACATTATCCAAAACATTCCTTGGCTTTGTCCCTAGCCCTGCTGCAAACTTATATCCTCTTGTCATGTCACTTCCATCTTCATGTTGTTTCGGGATGTGTCCTTCCCACGTCAAACAACGTTGTCATCGTCATCATCACCTATCCATCGGTATTCAGCTTGACTAGCAGCAAAATCATGGTTGTCCTTGGATTCATGTGCGTTGGCATCATTCACATGCATTTGTCACAATTTTCCTAAAACATCAAAAAAATCGGAAAAAAGTCATAAAAATCATATAAAGTCCTAAAAAAAGACCTAAAAATTTGAAAAATGTCTTGAAGAAAACACAAAAACATTCAAAAAGTGTCAAAAATCTCAAAACAGAGTCAAATTCAATGCTTCTCCCATTAGTCCAGTTAGTCACGTCAGTCAATCTTTATCCTAGTCTGAACTATGTTGTCTTTGCACATTTTCTACATAGGCAAGATTCATCATTGAAACCCCGAGACATTAGGGCAGTCCTTCTAGGTTTGTTGCAAAGTAAGGCATGATTCAAACTTTTGTCCTTTGGACAATGACATTGGTTGTGTCGATCTACGAGGTCTCTGAGTGCACGACGTAGGCAAGGCCATCAATCGATGGACCCCTGAGGGAGCACTAGGTCAGTCCATTAGGGTTCGTGGTGCAACATTTTCACACACATCAAACTATCTTCAAATCAAGAAAATATTATGTCAATCTCAAGCTATCATTCTATTGGAAATCTATTTCATCAGCACTTTCAGTCAATTTAGCATGTTAGCAAAGACATGTAGTCAAAATCCTATCAAGGCAATTTAACCTGACAAAACTTTGGGTTCTTCTTCAGATGTGTCCTTCTGAAGAGCAAGTCTCGTCAATTTATTTATGCTTCTGGATGTGTTCTTCCTAAGCATCATCATCATCATCTGGCATTTTTATGGATTCTCCTAACTCCGAGAATCGATCTCCTAGATATCAACATCATTCAGGATGTGTCCTTCCTGAATTTGATATCACTCGACATTTGACAAACACCTGACATTAAAACACTTGGAAAATTTTTTTCTATCTTTTGATAATTATCATGATATTAGTTCCTTATGTCTTAGGAACCATGACATATCATGATGACTATCCTTGTCTACTTATCACTCTGCTATTAGTTCCTCTAGGATGTCCTGACTTCAAGATTTAGAGAAGCAACGACGTAGTAGGATGATTTTACTGTCTTTTTTTTACTATCATGTGGCTAGTTTCTCAAGGATGTCCTATCATTAGGATTTAGAGAAGCAGCGATATCTCATGATTAGTTTGGTTTTTCTGGCGGTTGGTCATGACAAAAAGGACTAGGGGCAATTGTGTTCCTTGCATGAGTCATGATCATCCTTTTTTTGCGATTGTTGATTTACGTGATGGTTTGACCTTGCACACTATTGATCTATGTCATATCATAGTGTTTGTTGGCCATCATGACATTTTCGCCCAATGATGATTCGAGCAACACCTATTAGTACCTTGCCAAATATTGAAGGATTCTAACATGCATTTCATTTTCCACACTAACTTGCATTTCTGTCTATCCTAACATTCATCTTTTTCTCTCTACCATTTCTTTGTCTCGTCATATTCTAGTCTTCTCATCAATTTCGAGAGCACACTCGTGTTCTTGAAACCCAACTATCCTCTCGAGGGGGCATACTGCTACCTCCTCGTCATTCTTCCTCATACTATTTTGCACCAGGGCATATTTTGACTTATTTTCTTTGCCATAATGCGACAAGCTACATTATGACAAAGAGGGGAAAATGTAGACACATAAAAATGGCCTAGACCCGCAAACCACATTCTTCTATATCATGCTTCATCTCAACATAATTAAAATATTTAATTATGTCCTATAGTCCAATGTCAACTATTAATTAAATAATTCTTAATTTATTGATTAATTCACGTCTTTTATTCCTCCTGGCTATTTAAATAAATAAATTACATTTATTATTTAAACACGTCACTAATTGCTTATGTCACTCTATAATTAAATAAATTCCTAAATTTATTTAATTATTACTTCCTCATGATTATTAAATAGATAGAACTTATTTATTTATTTAATACGTTGTTATTTACTTATATCTTCTCATAATTAAATAAATTCTTATTATTTATTTAATTATTATCCTCTCCAACTTTCTTTCTAATTTTAAATAAAATCATTTATTTAAAATTACCCACTTGTCTAAATTTCCTCCACAATTGAATAATTTTAATTATTAAATTGTCTTATTGATTTTCTTTCTAAATTTAAATAAAAGTATTTTATTTAAATTGGCAACTTCCCTCTTTCCAAGTAAATAATTTTAAATTATTATTATTTGCTGTCACATGAATTCATTATTTTGGAATTAATTTAAAATATTAATTTCAAAATAGCATTTCTCTCCACAAAATAACTTGATTTTCTAAATATCTTCTTCTTGTTCAATCTTTATCTTCCGATTTTTACTAATTTCATCTCAATGTCACATTTATTCTCCACCATTGATTTAATTTCTTAAATTAAATCTTGTCCACACATTTAGGGATTGTTGCCCTAACCCTAATTGAGAGTTGTCACCTTGAATCTTAACCATTGATTCTAGGGCATTTCTCAATATCTCATCTAATCCGTCCGTTCAAAATTGCATTTTTTTATAAAATGACAATCTTGATCTTATTTTTGGGATCGATCATCGCTTAATTGTTTATTATTTTTATAATCTTTCATTATCACACATAGGCTTATTTTAATAACTTGCATATTAGAATTAACTTTTCTAGTTTGCATATTAGTTTATTTTACAAATCCTTCAAAGGTATTTGCTTAAGGGCTAGGCATATATTAGTTTGCTCACACAATCTGAGGGCATCCATTTATTATAACATCAAGCTTGAGGAGGTACAATGGAAGTAGTCATGGAGGAGAGAAATGGGTGAGACTGTTCTAGTCTCATTCCTTTTCTCATGATATCTCCTTTGCATTCCATTGAATGATTATTATTATTGCATGCATGTTCTAACCAAGATCTGTTTTACAGGATTTAATATTTAGATCATTACATATTCATCTTTGAGAACCTTCACATATGATAGCTTTGAAATGATTTGATAACCATTGTCAGCAATAATGACATGCTGACATCAGCTTGAAATCAATGATAACATATGCTCAACAATCTCCCCCTTTGTCATTAATGGAAAACAACAAAATGTTGGGGCCACCAAACACTCATGAAAGAATATGTCTAAATGATTTTTTATCTATAGAATTTACTCCCCTTTTGAAAGATATAACATTCTTAGATCACTTGGTTTAGTATTTTCTCAATTCATCATTTTGAGCCTTCTCCCCCTTTGACATCAATAGAAAAGTATCAACAATATTTCTCCCAAAAACTAGTACACTACAACATTTGGAAAAAAAATTCCTGGATAGACTCCCTCTAAGTCCATGCATCACTAATTCTAAAAACACTCCATAAGAGAACCGACCCTTCTTGCACGAGGGAGACCAGGCTCCCCCTCACCCTATACATTCCTCTTGAATCAAGAGGAGGGAGAAATAACTCCCAACTTTTTCCAGACAAACTAAAATATCTCCTTAGGAAGTGGCTTTGTGAATATATCTACATCTTGCTCCTTTGTGTCCACATATTCTAATCTTACTTCTTTCTCTGCAACCTTCTCTCTCAAGAAACGATTTTTTGATTGCAATATGTTTTGTTCTCGAGTGCATCACTCGATTATTTGAAATGTTTTTTTCACTTGTGTTATCACAAAGAATAGTGATAGGATCTTCAAACTCAATTTTCATTTCCTTCAATCTTTTATTCATCCAAAGTACTTGAGTACAACATGGTGTTGAAACTATGTATTCCACTTTTGTTGTAGATAAAAAAATGATTCATGATTCTTACACAACTAGAATACCAAACTATCTCCAAGGAAGAATGCACCGTTGCTTGTGCTCTTCTGATCATCCACACATCCTGCCCAATCTACATCTATATATGCAGTAAGAATGAAAATTTCACTCTTTAGATAACATAGACAAAATTCTACAATAGCCCTCAAATACCTAAATATCCTCTTCATTTCCTTTACATGAAACATCAAAAAATGGAGTGAGGGAAAATGTTATGAAAGAGGGGATCACCAAATTGATAACAAATAACCCTATTTCTCTAATTTAATTCAAGAAAGCGAGATCCAAATAATGAAGTGACTATCAACCAAAAGGTGAGTCAAATCAAGGTATGAATAAGAAAATTTCCTATCTATGCAAGGACAGGGGTATAAGCTAAATAGCACTTTGGGGAGAAATATTAAGGTCATCAAACAAACTCCAAAATGCAAGCTATAAAATGCAACTAAAAGATAGTAATCAAAACTAAAAAAAATAGTAATCAAAAGGAAGATCTAGAAAGGGAAAAAGTATGTGTACCTTTTCACCAAAATTCACCTTTTAAAGCTCACTAAGGACTCATTCACCCTATGGTGAATGGGTCCTGGCTAGGGTTCTCTAAAATCTATTTTTGGGTTCTCTTTTCTTGTGTCTACACTCCCACATTCTTTATTTTCACTATCAAACAATTGGAAATCAATTCTATAGATTTTTTTTTGTGATATAACAAATTTTCTTGCAACTTTGACAACTTTCTTTAATTTTTCTCTTCAAAGGATCTTCAACCTAAAATTTGCAATCACACATCAAAGAGACAAAAATGTTGTTTGTTAGGTGAATGGGGGTTTTCCTTGGTCAAATCCCACTTTGGTAATTAAAACTTGAAATTAAATATAAAATTATGAAGGAATGATGAATGAACAACTCTATGTAATAACTCACCAAACCTTATTTGAACCTTGGATTGTAGATTTGCAACTAGCATGAATTAGCTTCAATGGATGTAGATCTTGATCATGAAACTTGTCTTGAAACAATTCCTTTGATATTATTGAATAGATATTGAACTCTACATCACCATATTAGCTCAAACAACATGCATGATGTAATAAATATTTTACATGATAATTGAATCTTAATTGTTGTAATAATCTTCAATAATTCTACCCTTGAATTCCTTAAAAATTATCTTGAATGCCTGGATAAAAACTCTAGGATTCTCTCTTTAAATTCTAGGTTCTAATAAAAAAATTCTAGGTGCTAGGTGAAAACATAGTGAAATAAACTTGTATTTATACATATCTTAACATTAATTACTGAAACTCAAATATCACAAGCCGAAATCTGAATATACATTAGAAATCATTAAAAAATCACTAAAAACATTATTTGAATTTAGGTCCTAGGTGCAAGTGAGGACCCATTCACCCTATGGAAAATGGGTCCTAGGTCATTTTCCTAGGATGCACATTGCTCAATGCTATACCTTATGTTATGGCATTTATGAATGTCAAGTTTTATCCCTCAAAAATTGCAATTAATTAGGATTGGATTTGAATGAAAGGGGTCAATTAAAGAAAATTAACCTCAATTAATTAATAAATCCCTAGATTAGTGTGAAAGTGTAAAGATACACCTTAGAAAACCAAAAATAAGGCACAATTTATTAAAAAGGCCCTAAAATTAATGTGAATATGTAAAATACATATTACAACACTAAATTTAGGCATCATTAAGCTTATTTTATTATTATCTATTCATTCCCAAATTAAGTGTGAAAAAGGGATATTTTTCCTACACTATAGGACACCATAGACCAAATTGTATAGTAGCCTTCGAATATCCGAATATCTTTTTCACCACCTTTACATGAGTCTCTTTAGGTGTTGCCTGAAATCTGACAACCATTCCAACTGCTTGCATAATATTCAGTCTAGATGTTGTCACATATAGAAAACTACCAATCATAGATTGATACAAATTTTGATCTATCAAAGAAGATTTCTCATCCTTGCTCAACTTACATACGATAACCATAGGTGTTGCAATAGGTTTGTAATCTTCCATCTTGAACTTGCTTAACATCTCCTTTATGTATTTATGTTGTGAAATAAAAATCCCTTTGTTTGATTAAACAATTTGTAACCCCAACAAGAAAGAGAATTATCCTAATAGAGACATCTCAAATTCATTCTACATAGCCTTCTAATTTTTTTTGCATATTTCTTCACTGATACCTCCAAAAATGATGTCATCAATATACACTACAACTATCAACATTTTTTCTCCTTCTATTTTTATGTATAGATTATTGTCTATACACCCTCTTCGAAATACTTTCTAGTGCATGTATCCATCCAACCTTGAATAACAAGCTCTAGGAGCTTTGTTGAGTCCATACAAATCCTTCTTGAGTCTGCACACATAATCTGGATTATTGATACATTGAAAACCTTCTGGTTGTTCAATATACACTTCTTCTTCAAGTTTTCCATTCAAGAATGTTGACTTCAAATCCATATGATATAATTTTAAATTATTGAATACTTATAGAGCTAAGAGAATCTTGATTGTCTCCAGTATAGCCACCGAAGCAAATGTTTCCTTAAAGTCTATTCCTTCAACTTGAGCAAACCCTTTACACACAAGTATTTCTTTATTTTGGATTACTTCACCTTCTTCATTCAACTTGTTTTTAAATGCCCAATTTTTCTAATCACATTCTTATCTTAGGTCTTGGGACAAGTTCCCAAGTCTCATTCTTCATGATCTAATTTAGTTCTTCCACCATAAATTCTATCCATACTTGTTCTTTTCTTTCATCTTCGTATGTCTTAAGTTCTATGTTTGATAGTAAAGAAAAATGTACTTGTTCTTTTGATCTTTCCAACCTCTTTTAGGTTAGAACCTCACTATCTTTATCACCTATGATCTGATTTGCAGAGTGATCTTTTTGAATATACTTAGTTGGAGTTTTTGGAATAACTTCTTTTGAGTTTTCAATATTTCCATGAATTGATTCTTCTTCATCTTCTACTTTCAAAATAGTAGTATTATGAATAGTTTCATCAATCTGCATTTTCACTTTCAACTATCCTCTTCAATCTTTTGTTGTAACACCTATAAGCTTTGCTTCTTAAAAAGTAACCAAGAAAATGCCTTCATCTAATTTTGAATCAAAATTACCCAAATTATCTTCATCTCTCTTGATGGAGCACTTCCTTCAAAATATTCTGAGGTGCTTTATTGATGTTAGTCTACCTTTCCATAGCTCACATGGAGTCTTCTCTATCTTATACCTGATCTAAAATCTATTTAGAATATACATAACTATATGTGTAGCTTCTCTCCAATACATATCCGATAGATTTTCTTGACATAGAATATTCCTTGCGATCTCTTATACAGTTCGATTCTTTATTTCTACAACTCCATTTTGCTATAGAGTTCTAAGGGTGGAGAACTACTTCCAGATTCCATGTTCTTCACAAAATTTGTGATACTTCTTAGCTATAAATTATCCACCTCTATTTGATCTTAGAACTTTTATTGTCCTTCTAGTTTCATTCTTTGCCATAGCCTAAAATTCTTTGAACTTCTCAAAAGCTCCTAAATTCTCTTTTAGATATGTAATCCAAGTCATCCTAGTATAATCATCAATCAACATCATGAAATACTTGTCTCCTAGTGAAATCTTAGTCCTCATTGGTCTACATAGATCTATATGTTCCAAATCTAATGGTTTTGATGTGGAATACTCCTTAGCAAGATATTTTCTTCTTGTCTACTTCCCTTCATGACATGGATTGTATTTGATTGATTGAGGTTTCTTGATTCTTGGCATATCCTGAACCAAACCTTTTGAACTAATCTTGACAATATCATCAAAATTCATGTGTCAACCTCCTATGCCAAATTGATCTTTCATCATTCTGCATAGTGAGACAAATCTATCCATTCAACTCACTGAGCTAATAAATATCACTTTCTATCTTGCTTCCTTCCACAATAAACTTAATAGTACTTGATTCTTTGATTTCACAACCATAAGCACTAAAAGATAACTTGTATCATTTATCACACATCTAATTGACACTCAAAAAATTATGTTTTAAACCTTTAACATAAAAAATCATGTCTTTTTTTACCACCATCAAGAATTAAAGTACCCTTATTGGAAATTTTAGCAATTGAATCGTTTACAAGGGTAACAAAACCACCTTCAAATTTCTTGAAATTTATGAACTTACTTTTATCTCTAGTCATATGACTAGATCAACTACTGTCAATAATCCACATGTTCTCCTTCTGAGCATGTAAAGTTGTGTGTGTAATCATAGAATTTTTAGATTTCTCTTTAGGGACCAGCTTCCTAACCTTCTCCAAACACCACTTCTTCCTTTTTCTAGTAAGGGGGGACTCACAAAATTACTTCTGCAATTCCTTGCAATCTATTCAAAATTATTGCACTTGAAACAAATGACATTAAAATTGAATAGAGGTGCAAATGAATTATTACTGAAAAATTATTTCTTCTTACTGAAACTCTTCTACAATCTGCAACCTTATATCCATAATCATTGCAATTAAAATAATAACCAGAGAAATAAAATTTTGACCTAGTATTGTATCCTTGTCTTCCAAATCTTCTACTTTTGTTCTACACTTGAATAAATCCATCATTCTAAGTCATACTTCCATCACTTGTCATTCCCTTTTTTGACCTTGAAATTCCATAACCTTTCACTTCTATACTTTCCTTAGTAGCCTCATTTTTATTCTGTCATCAAAACCTACTCCAATTTTGTCATGCAAAGCTTTCTGACCTTCCAATTTCTAATCTAGGGTTTTAGTACTTTTACTAAACTTCAACTACAACTGTTCATTTACTTTCTCAAGATCTTTTCTGGATACAACGATTT
Organism: Sequoiadendron giganteum; assembly: GCA_007115665.2. Lineage (NCBI taxonomy): Eukaryota > Viridiplantae > Streptophyta > Pinopsida > Cupressales > Cupressaceae > Sequoiadendron > Sequoiadendron giganteum. Next base: position 321,048,490 of record CM021109.1, on the reverse strand, counting down.
CTAATCCAGGCTTCTCACAATATTTATCTCTTGATAGTAATATCTCTATTATAAATTCATCTCTTTTTGCTTCTTCTATTTGAGTCTTTAGATCAACAATCAAATTTTCAACAACCTTCAAATATTTTGATATTTTTTCTTTAGCTCTCACTTCTTTTGCAATTCTATCCTTCAAATTCTTTTTTCTTTTTTGGACTATAACAATTTATCCATAAGATTTGCTTCTTCTTCATTGTCTTCATAACCCATTTCAACATCTCCTTTAGCAGTTTCAAAATACATGAACACAAAATTTCCATTTTCTTCTCTAGATGCATCTTCATATCCATCTTCAGTGGAATAATGTTCTTCCTCATTAGTATAGAGACTCTTCTTATTTCTTTGACCTTTGAATCTTCTCTAAAAAATATTTATTTTCATTATTTTATTCAACATTTTTAGTATTATTATGGGTGTAATTAGCCATAAAATGTCCAACATCTTCATAGTTAAAATGATAACATAGAGAAAGGGATCCTAGGTCCTAAATGCAAAGAACCTAGGATGCAAGGGGCATTTTTATAAGTTACATTAAGATGTAGATCAACAAGGTGAATAAATTGACTTTCATCCTTGAAGGTGAGCCAATAAAACTTGAATCTACATCTAATTGAGGGTTGGATGGATTGAAAATATTTTGGAATGGTTAACTTAATTATTATATATGCCTTAATATGTAAAATTTAATATCACAATAACTGACAAATAAAAAAAGTCAAGTTTTGGTAGATATGGAAGGTGTAGAGGACATCAAACCTTCTTAGAAAAATTGGTTTTGATGTTCCTACAAAGACTGGATCACCTAATGGAGACTAAGTCTTTGTAAGAGGGTCCTAATCAATTTTTGGGGTCCTCTAGTGTTGGATCTAAGCTTATGTTTTCTACCTATCCCACTGTCAGAATTGTTGGAATCAAGGAACACTGAGAGGGGGTGTGAATAAGTGTTATACACTTTGTAATATTATTAATCTAATCCTTAAAGTACTTATAACATTCAACCAAAAAAAATATGCATGAACATAAGATAAACAACCACAAAACCATAACACAAGGATTTTTATGTGGAAACCCTGTTAGGGGAAAAACCACGATGGAAGGCCAATCCACAATATGAGTATACTCATAAATAAGTGTTGATAGAAATGGGAATGCACTTGCATTCAGGCACACTTCCTAGAGCTCATTTCTCAAAATAAAAAGGAAGACTGACTATCTTACAAAATACTCAGATTAAATCCATCTGAAGAATTGAACTGGAAGAGTAGCATCTACTAATGCCTGATTATAGTTTTGATTAAGCACATTAGACAATTTGTGATATTTTGTCTGATTCTACTCTTCTGCTTTGCTCTGATTTAATTCACACCATAAATCCTTTTATGCACAAGTGAAATTGTGCATAATCCTTCTACTATTCACAACACACACCACACACTTCGCACATCTATATCTCAAAATGATATAATTGATCACTTATATATATCCGCCACTAAAGATTTAATCGCTACCTGTCAGCTCCAACAAAAGTATGAAAATATTTACAAAATGTCAACTTAATCCATAATTAATTCTCAATCTGAACCAACCAAAGTTTCCCATAGCATAGTAATGATTCAAATCAATATGTTCGAACATGAAAACACTTAAAAAATTACTCCTCAACCATCTGCAACATCTACATCCACCAAGTCAGCCTTTATGCATTGTAAAGTAGTAAATTAATCAACTGGATCTTCTAACTCACACACAGATCAATAGAAGGCTCTAATATTCAAGAGTAAAAAATATCATATACTAAAAAAAATTCCATGAGATCCACAACTAAAAATGATAACAAAAAATTCACGTGAATCGATGAACACAATTCTGTCGGATGCTCTGTTCTTGCTTGATAATTAATTACAAAACTTTGATCTGAATTTCGGTATGAGAAAATATTGTCATGTGGATCGAATCACTGACTAGGGTTTCCATCAATGACAACACCAAATAAAGTTTGTAGTGTCTCTTTCCAACAATATCCCCCTTTGGCATTGATGGCAACACTTAGAGAAAAATGACTAAGTGTCGGATCACTACCATCATGAATACATTGTCAACCTTCAAAATTTCAAACAAAATTTTCCCAAGATGATTATGACATTTTTCACTATCCCATTCTCCCCCTTTGACATCAATGGAAAAGGCAGGAATCCACATACCAAAAATCAAACAAAACTATTATGGACAAACTGCATTTGTACAAATAGGTTTCTACAACTTCATAAACGTGAATAGATCTGCAAAATTATTCTTCAATGGGTTCAAACTTGTGTCCCAAACTTTCTTGATACTCTCCAAGATGACCACGTGACCACATAATAAGTAAGATTACATCTCTACAAATTCAAGGTTCATCAGATCACTGACCGCCATAGTATCTTATGCTTCCTTTAAGGCACTCAACATTGTCTCCATATTAGGACCAATTAGTACTCTAAGATCACAAACCCTTTCAACCATTTTACCTTCTTCATGCTTCAAGCTTTTGATCTTGTCAAGTAGGGATATGACTTGACCTTCTTTCTTTCCAACAAAGATAGTTAGAGGATCGATGCTTCGGTGAAATCTGCTAACTGTTTCTCACATTATTTTCTTTTCTTTTCAAAGTCCTCAGTGAACTTATATAAGGTTAGACATGACTTATAAATGTTACCACCTTCATAAAAATAATTTTGAATATTCTTTATACAAGTAGCTACCAAAGATTAATCTCTAGCTATCACCTCTTTCATCCTACTAAACCTTTTATCATCAAACTCCTTATGTACCTTATACTCGATTGATTTCTCAAGGGACTCAAAATGAGTACTTATAGCTTTAATAAGTTTCTTTAGCTCACTGAAGGGAGGTTTAGATGGATCCTTAACATATGTAGGCATGATCTTTTCTAGAATACCGGATGCAAGATTCAACAGCTCACTATCTTCAATATGTGATTTCAGAATTTCTTCCCTTGCCTTGTTCTAAGCGAATGAAGCTACCTTCATCTTCTGAATAGGGGATACAGTGTCCAAGTTGATAGGACATTTTATTAGTTCATAATCAAATTATTCCTATTGTTCTTCCAAAAACCCTTTCACTTCACAGGAACTTCCTTTATCTCAACCTTCTTTTCCTCAATCACTGTTTCCTCAGCTACAAATTCTTGCTTGTCTTTAGGAATCTCAACTTCTTCAACCGATACAATTTCAAGAGCTTCAGTTTCCATAGGAACTTTTGTATTATGCACATCAAGAGGAATTTAAGTTTCCTCAATTGTATTTTATTTTCCCTCTTCTTCTACCAGACCAAATGAGACATCTCCATCACACACTTCTTCAAAAACCACATCGATTATGTTCCTTAACAAAACTTCCTTTAGAATTTTTTTACTTTCTTTTTCAACTTCTTCAATCTGACCAATCATAAGCTTGTTTACTCTTGTTTTTCTCTTGAACTCTTTCTTAGAACAATTCAAAATTGACCTCATTTCTTCAATAGACATCACCAGACATAAGTCTATAAGAATTCGCTCTCTCAACTGCTCATCTGTAGTTCTCGTATTCACTCTCCTCATTTCTAAAACTTCATATAGACTTTTTGGTAATGAAGACATTATTTCAATAAGAGCCTTATCGAAATTATTCAAGTACTTTATTGAGGCTTCCTCAAGAAATATTTGACCGACACTGTCAAAGGTTTCATACCATTCATGAAGAGGCCTAAGATTACCATCCTTAATTACTACATTCTCCACTTCTTTTATAGACATACCTATTTTGTCTATTTTCATCTTTTTCTTTCCTTTTTCTTTTTCACTAGAGGGCTTGTCCTGAGAGACTATTGTTTCCTTTATGCTCTTTTGCTTCATTTCTCTTATCTCTTCATCAGATCCAATCCCTTCATCTTCAAAAACATCAACATAAACTCTTTTTCTTTTTTTCGTCTTCCTCTTTCCTTCTCTACCAGATGAATTCACTTGAGCTTTCACAGGGCTTGATTTCTTGGCAGGACCAAAAGGGAGAGTAGGCCTTCTTGTAGATCTAGTTCAGGTAGAGGGTTCTTCCAGAATAACATATTTAGTTCTGACTGCCTCTCCTGCTTCAGATTTTTCTCTCTTCCTTCTAGCTTCTCTCACAAATTTTGCAAATATACCCATGCTCTCTGCAAATATTTCCACTTCTTTTCTTACTCTTCAGACTATCACAGGTTTCCTTAGTTGATTGTGCACTTGTATATCTTTTTCTAAAAAATTACCAAACCTTTCTAATGACAAATCCTATGGTTTACTCAACAAATTTTCACCATACATTTCCAAAATATGTTCCTCAACCTCATAGCCCATTGGCATAATCTAAACTATTCTATGATTTGTAGCTTCCATCAAGCATTGATCAATGTCAACCATAAAATAGATAGTGTCTTTATACTTCTCCATAATAGATGTGGGAATCCTTTCTCTAGCATGCATCATACTCTGAAAGTTCTTGAAATAACCCCAAATTGCAATATTATTTATCTTAATGTTAGCAAATCTGTGCAAGATATCTCTAATTTGAGTAGCTATAGGTTTATTTCCTTGCCATTGTAATTCTCCAAATCTCAAAACTTCATTCATAAAGTAAAAGAACAAACACAACAACAGATTACCATATTTGAAGGAATTCTTCTTATCTTTCTTGATTTTACCAAGATTCTCCATCAACTGGCTTCTAAGTAACTCACATAGATCATACTCTACATTCTCCTTCACCATCTGATACACTGCATAGATAGTTGTGCCGAAATTTTTTTTATCTTAGCTAGAATGATAGATTTTGTAACCAATGACCATAGATGCAAATTTGATATCCAAATCAATAATATCATCAATTGTCATAGCTCTTTTATCATACACTAAACCGGCTGCATTAGTAACTGTCTAATTCTTCACGGACTTGAAGATCGACAACCCACCGGAGGAATTTAAACCAGTAATATCACTTATAGCTTCTTTTTTAATCTTAAAGGCTGATTCAACCACAATGAATTCAGCTGAACTTAGCTCAAAATATATTGGACCCACTCACTTTCTTCAAACACGCGAAATTTTACAATCTGCGTGAATTTCTTCTCCTTTGGGGTTTTAAATTCAGGTTTAACACATAAATCCTCTCCTATAATGCGTTTGGAATAAAAATTCAATAGTTTTGAGCTTCCTAACTCCTCAATGTTTACATGAATGTATCCCTAATATCTTCAATATGCAATACATTGTACAAAATAAATGAAAATGCACCTAAGGGCTCTTTCTCAACAGATTTAAAAGGATGCCATTTGAATTTTGGATGGGGTCTATCCTTGATATCAACTACGAATGGAGTATCCATTTTCATAAATTCACAAGTTCACAAGTTTTGTCGATAAATAACTTTTCACTAATTAGGGGTTTGATCACCGAATCGCCTTCACACTTGAATCTTCACCAAATTTCGCCAAAGTTTGCTTCACAGCTCTCCAAAATTTCTCCTTCTCAAAGTGTAAAGTGACAAATGAAGAATACAAATGACCTTTTATCATTTGCACACCTAATTTTTTTTCACAATAAATGATTTTACCCTAACTCATCCAGATAACCTGTTTCCATACATTGTAAAAGATAACTCTTTTGTGGATCTTCAATTTAGAAAACATAGTCTCTCCAAATATTTCAACAACATCTATGGATCATAAATGCAATCACTTCACTCATCCATATCCCGGTACCAACTACCAAAAAGGGTTTTGAAGGATTTTCTTGAAAATTCCCCCTAGGCTAGAGGCCTTAATCTAATTCCCGGAGGAATTACCAGAATCTAGTGCTGGTGTAGAATCATTTTCTGTAGCAGAGGGATTCTTTTTCACCCATATCTTCTTCATTTTATTCCTAGTCTCACCTGTAGTGAATTTCCATTTTCCCTTTTCATCCTTCTGCATGTTTCTCCTTTGATTTACCAGACCTTTTATGCTTCTACAAAATCTAGCAATGTGACTGGATTTGTCGCAATTGTAGCACACCACATTTCTTTGTCCAGACCAATTGTTCCATTAGTTTTCTCTTGATCTACACTAGTTAGAAATATGGCCAAATCTATTGCATGTATAACATCTGACATCTCTATAAAAAAAATCATCATATTTCTACATTCATTTGACTTATGACCATACTTTTTGCAGTTGAAGAATTGACCAGAGAATGATGGACTGCTTGAATTCATTCTACTTTTACATTGAGAAGCTATATGACCAAATTTATTACAAACAAAATAGTAACCATTGAATCTTTGAGTATTAGGTTGTCTTACCAAATACCTTCTAGATTTTTTCATCTGATTTCCTTGCCTAAATCTCCTTTTTCCAGATTTGGAACTTTCTCCTTCCTCATATCCAAGACCTCGCTTGTCACCTTCAGTCCTCTAATCAATTCATCAAGCTTGGATGAGCTAATCTTGAACTTCTCCTTGAATTCATTTGCTATAGAAAGTTCATCTCTGAGAGTAACAACCTGTCTTTCAATCTCTTCTTCATTGTTTCTGGATTGTTGCAATTCGAGTGCCAAGTTAATGAATCCATCATTAATTCTATTGCATTCTTCATATTTCTCTTTCAAGGACTGAGCAAGATTATCTTCATTCTTCTTTCTATCTTCAATATCCTTGGTCATCCTCATCATAATGGATTCCATCTCATTCTTTAGGATTGTATTATCTCTAGTAAGCTTTTCACATTCTTTTATCTTTTCTTTCAAGGCTTGACTCATTTTTTCATCTTCCATGCTTTTACTGTCATTATGCTTAATCTGATCATAGAGTTCCCTTCTCTTCTCCTTGGACTTATTGATTTTATCTTTCAATGAATCAATGAATTTCTCAGCATCCATGAGGTTTTCTTGCAATTTTTGAACTTTATATTTTGACTGATCAAGTTCATCTAGGGCCACCAAAATTTTTTGTTGAAGACTGCTTGAATCCATACTTTTCCAGGTCTTCCCCAAGCTGTTAAACTTCTTCTAAGGCACTAGGCTCTGATATGAATTGTTGGAATCAAGGAACACTAAGATGGGGGGTGAATCAATTTTTTGTACGTTTTAATCTTATTAATATGATCCTTAAAGTACGCATAACATTCAACAAAAACAAATATGCATGAACATAAGATAAACAACCACAACACCATAACACAAGGATTTTTACATGGAAATCTTGTTAGGGGAAAAACCACGGTGGAAGGCCAATCCACAATATGAGTATACTCATAAATAAGTGTTTACAGAAATGGGAATGCACTTGCATTCGAGCAGAGTGTCTAGAGCTCACTGCTTAAAATAGAAAGGAAGACTCGCTGTCTTACAAAATATTCAGATTAAATCCATCTGAAGAATTGAACTTGAAGAGTAGCATCTACTAATTCTTGATTACAGTTCCGATTAAGCACATTAGATGATTTGTGACCTTTTGTCTGATTCTCCTCTTCTGCTTTGCTCTTCTTTAATTTGCACCACAAATACTTTTATACACAAGTGAAACTGTGTATAATATTTATTCTATTCACAACACACACCACACACTTCGCACATCTATATCTCAAAATGATATAATCGATCACTTATATATATCCGCCACTAAAGATTTAATCGCTACCTCTTGGCTCCAAAAAAAGTATGAAAATGTTTATAAACTGTCAGCTCAATCCATAATTAATTCTCAATGCGCACCAACTAAAGTCGGCCATAGCATAGTAATGACCCAAATCAATATGTTTGAACATGAAAACACAAACAATTACTCCTCAAACATCTGCAATGACTACATCCACCAAGTTGGCCTTTATGCACTGTAAAGTAGGAAATTGATCAGCCAGATCTTCTAACTCACACACAGATCAATACGAGGCTCTAATATTCAAGAGTAACAAAGATCATATACTAAAAAACCTTCCCTGGGATCCACAACTAAAAATGATAAGAAAAAATTGCATGTGAATCGATGAACACAATTTTTCCAGATGCTCTGTTCTTGCTTGACAGTTAATTACAAAACTTCGATCTAACTTCCAATATGAGAAAATCTTGTCATGTGGATCGAATCAATGACTAGGGTTGCTATCAATGACAACACCAAATAAATTTTGTAGTGTCTCTTTCCAACAAGAATGTTGTAAATAATTTTTGTAAGTGAATTTATGTGTCTTGACAAGGTTGATGACAACAAATGAAATAATTGAAAATGGATTTTCAAAATCTCTTCAATCCTCCTCAAACCTATAACCCGCACATTCAGAAAGAGGGAAAATATTTTTCCATATAGGGGCTTGCCTCAGTAAAACTTTGTTTAAGTGATTCCACTTCCATAATAGAAAATTCCAATGGATAGATGACAATTAAAAGGAATGAATGATGAAATCACAATGGGCTGCAACTCATCACCCTTCAATTGTTTTCTTTAAGGAATGAAGTCATACACATCTATTTAAGGATTTGGATCTTTCTTTGCCTGAATGATTGAATTCTTTGGATACCTACAAAAAGATTTTAGCCTTCACAAAATTATGATGGCATGAACACATAAAATCACATACACTTTGACATGATTCTTGGATCTTGAATTTCTGCAATAAACTCTTGAAATGCTAATCTTGACTTAATCTTCAATTCTCTTAATATTCACCTCTAGCTGGTTAGATTTGAAATGATGCAATAACTAGGTATTTATTTAATTTCCTAAAAATTAGATTGTGCAAGCCGACATTTGAAATTTGAATTATAAATATTAAATTACCACCAAAAACATATTTAAAAATGGGTCCTAGCTAAAAAGGGGGACCTAGTCGCCCATGGGTGAATGGGTCTTGGCCTAAATTTCTAGGACACTCAATTTTGAGGGCAACGTGTGAATTGAATGCATTTATTCAATGCTTGGTGTTTAGTGAAAAATGGAACAAATGGCTCCCAAATACATAATTTTAAGTACTTATGGGGTCAATTAGGCTCAATAATTTAGGGGGGCCAAAACATAGTTTGAAATTGTAAGTGTATACAATTTTTTATGCTACATTTATCTCCCACTTTAGTGAGAGTATGAACTTATTCTCAGGCTCACACTTAAGTAGAAAAATATGTGAAGAGGGGTCTGATTGTCCAAATTTTGAAGAGATAGGATGACAAAGGATTTAGGGGAGAGCTCAAGGCCACAAGTTTTGAGATCCCATGGAAAACTAGCATAAGCACAAAGGAACACACACACATATGTATGTTATATAGCAAGACAACATACATGTCGAAAAAAATGAAGCAAACATAATGAAGATTAATGGCATAATGGAACATAAAGATGATAATGAAATGAAAAAAAACATGATGTAAACACAATGTAAACATGAAGAAAACACATGATAAACACATAATGAAGCACAAGGTTAGTACTAAAATTATTTGAGTCAGTAAGGTAAAGAGACCTTAGTCCTTAATTGTCTTGAATATAAAATGTCATCCATTGAATAAATAAAATGCTCCATGAGGATTAAAGTCATAAAAATCACTCATGTAATGTACATGGTAGCAAGAAAAGTGTATTATGCTAGGTGGTCATGTAATATGATGGGTTTTATAGAGCTAACAAGCTACATTATGCTAAAAAATCATGAAATAGATAACTCCACCATCAAGCAAGGTGTGTTATTCTTAATGACCATGTTAAAAAGGGATTCTCAAGCTCATGACCTAACAAGCTCAATTATGCTAAATCCATGAACTATTTTTTGAAAATCACCTTAGGGGGTGCAATAAAACTCACCTCAAAGGGTGTAAGTAGAACTTACCTTAGGAGGTGCAAACAAACTCACCTCATGGAGTGCAAACAAAACGCACCTCAAGGGGTGCATAAATGACATCAAGATAAGGTTAAAACCAACAACATCAAAGGGGCATTGCCTAATTCATGAAATTTCACACCTTAGGTAACATCATACATGACATCACCACCAAGAGAGGATAGGTCAAGGAATAGAAAGTCACACCTTAGGTAACACTAGTCATAGAATTACCACCAAGGAGAATGTTATATGCCAAGAAAGGTCACACTCTTGAGGACATCAAGTCTAATGTTACCACAAAGAATACACATCGCATATATTAAGAACACCAAACTTTGGTTGATAAGGTCACACTTCCTAAGAGATGTACACTATGTTGAATAGGAAAACTAAGAGGGGGGTTGAATCAGTTGTCATAGATTTTAACCTTTAATTCAATCACCAGAACTAATACTTAAAACTAATTAAATGATTAATCATCAAATACCAATCTAGAAACTCAAATCCAACACATAAACACAATAACACCAGATTTACGTGGAAAACCCAATGAGGGAAAAACCACTGTGAGGATTAACTCACACTATAGAGAATATCAAACTGATTATAAAAAGGCTCACTACCTAAAATAAGGACTCACTATTTTAACTCACTGTCCACAGGGCTACAATCCGAAGATACAAAAGATGGCTAACCACCAAGCTACAAGGTTATTGGCTCACTACCAACAGATAAATTGATAGGATACACCTTCACTATGTAGGGTTTAAATTCGATGAAGCTCAAAATATGATGTACTACCTTACTCAATACTCACTCAAAAAAACTAGACTGATCACAACTGATAAAGAATTTAGGCTAAAATATTTACATTTCACATTCACTCCATGTATCCACTTCCACCTCTCCTTCTCATTCCTTAAAACATCTTATATATACAAGAATATCTTAATCATTAATTAGGTCAGCATCACATAAGGTTAATTCATTTCTTATGTGAGCAAAACATCCATAAAACATAACTAGTATTCATAAAGTATTGCATACGCTGATTCGGCTAAGATCTTCTAATGTCATAATCATAACTTGTCTCATGGTAAAAAATTGACCTAAAAACTAACACACTAGACCAACCAACACATCGTACCACATATAACAATCATCTTCTATAGGGAATAGCTTCCGATAACCATCTCATACATTCAGTATTGTGTTGACATCAATGACAACCATTTGACATTAATGACAACCATTTGATGCAATCCAAATTCCAACAATCCCCCCCTTTGTCATTGATGTCAACATAAGATGTGAAAAGCCAACAACAACAACCTTTGCAGATCCCTTGATGAGCTGTAATGATTTTCATTCTTTTCACATGCTTTCTCTCCCCCTTTGAAATCAATGGAAAATAAAGAAGATCTATCTCTCCCTTCAATTTTTTTACAAAAATAGTCTTCAAAATGATATAAAAAATGGTTCTTTACCTCAATCCTTCTTCCCTTAAAATATCTCCTTGTATTTTTCTTTTAGTTTCAGAAGAAATATCTTTTCAGAATCCACTTCCAACCTGATTTTTGAACAAGTGTTGTTGTTATTTACTATCAAATGAATTGTTTCTAGAAGAGTATCTGGCATAGTGATATTTTCTTCATTTTCTTAGCTTCCACTAGGAGACCAATTTTTTTTCTAATATCTACTCAGTTATCTCCTTAACTTTCCAAAAAGTCTTCACAATACCATCCCTTTATATCACAATGACTACAAGTTTAGACTATAAGGAATTGATCCTTTTCTTCTACGCTCCATCCTTTTCATTAAGGATATCATATATATTTCTAATAGAATCAAACTCAAGCTCAATAGTATCGATTTTCTCTTTGTAGTTTCCAATAGTAGTAGGCCACTAGAGACAATAACTATACAAATTGTTTACACTTTTGATGCATGTCTTTAATTCATTTATGATATCAGTCAACCTCTTCTATGCATTTCCACATCTTTCTTCCATGGCCAATTGAATCTCCTCTTTTTATTTTGTTTCACTAGGTGATCATGCCTTTAGTTTGTCTTCAATATCTTCAATCAATACTTCTAGTAAAAAAAATTTCAATTCACTTAAATAAATATTATGAATTATGTAAATAGCTAAGGAATTCATGATCTCATCCTATTAATATGATGGTCATGACAATCAAATATCTCCAATCTTCTTTAGTCCATTAGATTTCTTAAGAATATTCACCACCTTCTCTTTAGTGAAGTCTTCTTCATCATCATCTATTGATCCTAGATCAAGTGCTTCTATAATTTTTGCTTCCTTTTTCTTCTTTCTTCTCCTTTGTCTTCATCTTCTTTATTTTTAGAGAAATTGAGACGTTTCTTCTTTCTTTCCTCTTTCCAGAGGAGGGTCTCACCTCAAATATCACAATCAGACTCGAAACCATGCAAGAACCCCATGTAATTAATTTGTCTACAAATTATTTTTTACAAATATTTTCCTTCTCTGCTAAAAATTCCAGATATTGGAAGACTTGCTTCCCAATTTCTATAACCGACTTCCACACAAAATTCTCTTTCAATGGTAATGATTTCAGAAAATACATATGCTACCTATTTTTGCTACTAGCCCAAATAGGTAGTGCTATTTATTTATTTTACTAGTGAAAAGAAGGTACATTTTAATTCTACTATGTCTCATTCATATGCATAAAAAAATTCATAAGATTACATTACTAGATTGAATTTATGTAGATGCATATAATATAGGAAAGATTGCACAATATTTTCAAGAAAAGTAATCTTTATTGATAATGTAAATGTATAATGTCTCACACAAGTCATGAGACTAACAATTTTAGTACAAATGAAAGAAAAGAATATACATTTATAGATATAGAGGAAAATAAATGCACATATAAGGAAAGAAGACTCATCATTTCTTGAATGATTGGTCCCATTTGAGTTGCCTTGCATCATTTTTAGTCTTATGCTTGTCCCGCATCCAACTTTTGTTCCCTTGCTGCTCCTAGTTGCTTGCATTTGAGAGAAAAGTGTTGTTAGAGAAATGAAGGATCACTAGTCAAAATATGTGCATACATCTATAAGAATATAATATGATCCTCATGTGCATTCAAATATCTAAGCACACCATAAATGCCCAAGAAAAACAACAGGAAAACAAGAGCCTAATCAAACACATCTATCATATGTTTGTTTTATCTAACATTTTTTATTCTTGTGCAAGTATAGGTGAATCTTTGTTACTATTTTGTTTCATCTATTTACAACGTGTGGGATAAAATGTGGCTCTCAAAAGGGATGAGCCCAACATGTTTCCCACTTGGTTTATTAAGTAGGACAAGAGTGTGAAATCATCTCACTTATCAGCCTTGAACAAGTACTCATCACCCATGAAAGTGAGTTGTTGACATCACTATCATAAATGACAAGTATTTGCTCATTAGAATAGTGGAAAGATCATAAGGATAGTATGATCATACAAAAGTATAGTGGCAGTCTTGTAGAGCTAGAACCTAGTGAAGTTATATCAAAAGCATAACATTGTAGTCACTTTTTACTTTTCTAATAGTGATAATAGAGGATAGTAATAGGCTCTCCATATAAGCTTTTAAAGGGAGGGTAACAAATTGATCTAACATACATAATTTCAACCATCACATTGCAAGACAAGGTTGAAGCCTTTTTTATCAAAGCTATAGATAAACCAGTCATCATGCGACCAATATAAAGTGCCTTCAAGAGAGAAGGCCTGTGCAAAGTATGTATTGAACAATATCATTGGTTTGAACCTCAATAAAGACATATAACTAGTGATAAATCAGTCATCATAGAGATGACACAGTTTTCGAAATGAATACTCAAATGTGATCATGCAATCAAGATGCAGAGATATTAGTGTGTGTAGTTGCTTAAAAGGATGGTAGTTTCTAGGTCACTATCCAATGGACATATGAATGAGATAACAAATGATGGCACTATCATGATAATTTCAAAACAAAGAAAGATCTACTTTTCACACTTTCAAGGTAGTAATAATATGAGGATATTCACATCAAAGCCACACCTCACCACTATGATAGAGAGATGATAAAAGGAAAACATGTATAGAATTTTCAATGGAGACAAAAATATAATTTATAGCTGAAACAAAGCACAAAACCCTGAATAATAGGTGCTACAATGAAACCCTCAAAAATACAAATACAAAAGGAAAAGAGCTTGCAGCCTCCAAGTTAATGAAAAGGGTATTGATCATGAGGGAATGGAGAATGTATGGAGCCTATGAATTATACTCGTATTGTGTGTTGGCTTCGAGTCATTTTACAAATATTTTTTTCCTTCACGGGGTAGTAGGTTTTTATTTTAACTATTTTCTCTCTCATGGGGTCTCATTCATCTTATGATCTTTTTCGATCTTATCATAGTAAAGGGATTATGACGCATCTGGCTGCCATTACACGGTATCATAAAAAGTAAATATGCTTATATTTTAAAAAAAAAAAATCAAAAGAAAAGAAATTTGGAGCTAGTGGATTTGAAGGAAAAGATTCAGAAATGGCAAAGAGGAATAAAAAATTTACCCTCTACAAGAGCATAGAAACCATGCCTCGAGAATTTCAAGTTAAAAAATGCTAATGGGAAAAAACCAAAACAAAAGGAATATTACACCATCAAAATATTCTTAGAGAAAATGGAGTTTATTCTTGCAAAAGGAAATGAAAAAATATTAAGGAAATATGGTGAGGCCGCAACCATAGGAGTGAACAAAATAGAGTTGCACAAAAGGACAAGCAATATTCTTCATTTTTTGCACATACAAAAGTTATTTTGTTTTCTTTCAAGCTCGTGCTTCTCAAGAAAGAAAGGGAAAATGTACAAAGAGAAATAAAGGATATCTAGGATATCTTGTCAATAGAGAAATTATAATGGAAAATGCATAAGAATTTCATCAAAACCATGGAGCCTTTTGCATCTTAAAGAGAATATGCAGAAAAAGAATAGATTTTCACCATTTCTATGTTCCAATGGAGTCAAAATTCCAAAAGGAGATTCGAGTTACAAGAACCCAGATGGAAAAAATGCAAAGGAGATGCAATTTTTGGCTTACCTTATTTCGATTCCCATTTCCTTCAGCACCTATCAGTCTCACAGAGTTTTGAAAATGTGAACCCTAAGCTTCCATGGTGGCACAACAAAGTGAGGAGTGAAAAATGAAATATGTTTGTTAATGTTTTGGCACATTTTGTTTCTTAGGGTTTCTAGAAACCCCTAATTTGGCCGATAATATGAAGGCATTTTTTCCTTTTCATTTCTTTATATTTGTGATTAACTAATAACCATGCCATGTGCCTTATGAGTTCACCAACCTTCCCATATATGCCAAGCGAGTAAGTTGTAGCACTTAGGATGTAAACCTTAAGTCTTTAAATTTTTTGCATTGACTCATATTGTTGAGTCATAAAATTGAATTGTAAAATATAGTTAAAATGGTGTTGTATAAATTATTTTAACTATGTTATTTATTTTGCAAAAGGTGGTGTATTTTCTTGAGAATGGGTCAAGGGGGGGAATAGTTGAGCTTTTATGCCTTGCAAGCAATATAGGAGAGGTTAGTGAAATTTGCAAAAATATGGAGGGAATATAGGGTTTTATTTTGACTGATTTTAAAGAGATTGAGTTCTTTTAGGTATCAGTTTTATGTTCCTTCATGTTTGACATGGTCAAACTTGACTTCTTCAACACTTTAGAGCTCTTTTGGAGAAGTTTTAGTTTCTACTTTTTAGAATTTTTGGAGGCATCCGACCCCAATCAGTTTTTAGTTCCTCTTTTGGTGGATTTTGGGAGGGAGTCGATGGATATAGTCACTTTGTTGACTCTTTTGTACTTAGTTCTTACTTGTTATTTTTCTACTCTTTGACTTTTGTGAGTCCTTTGGAGAAAATATAGTGTTTTGTAACTCATTTTTGGACATGAATATTAGTGACAACCTTGGATATCAGTGGTTTGATTATTTTGCATTCTTACTTTTTTTTATTTCATTATGTGCATATATTGATTGATAAAATTACTCATGAAGTCATGTTCATTTCCCTATAATTTTGTCTTATGCTAAACACCTTTTTTTCATAAAAGTGTATTTGTTGCAGGTTATAATCTGTGTCAAGAATGCAAGTTTTCTTTTAGCTGCAAATATTTCTTCCTCCTAAGAGCTTAGCATTGGGGCCTCTTTATAAAGTACTTATGCAAAGATATACAAAAGTAGGTTGTGCAAATCTATTTCAGCCACTATGAACAAGTGGATGTAACCTAAGTTTCAAGTCCAAGTAATGTTTAGGTGCATCACCACAAAAGTAGTTTTTTAGTTTAAGTAATTATTCTTACCCTTTTCCTTGACAAGCAGTAGTTTTAGGTGACACCATAGGAAGCCAACCTTCTCTAGAGGTTATCTTTGTTTTCAAATCCCACACTTTGAGAGGCATTTCAATGTTTCACTGAGTGGTTGAATAGGGTTCAACAAAGGGTGCACACTCAAGTGATAACAATTTTGGCATGCCCGATGGGACAGTGAACTGATTCTCAGTTTATTTTATACATTTTTGTTATTGTTGTTTGGTGTGTACATCAATAGTTTTAGCATTTGGAGGAAATATTTACATGCACATGGCGACTCTGAGTTCAAATTTACTAGTTTAAGAAGTACCAGTTTTGGTATGTTTCAAAATTTTATGAAGGAAATTTTGATTTTCTGACTTTCTAGTCTCTTGAATGAAAAGATATGTCTTCATTTCATGGAATTATGTCATATCACCCTTTATTTCATGAAATTTTTTCCCATACATCTTCCTATCAGCCATATGATACTGAGGATACTACTAGTTTTACTCAAAATAACTCTGTAGTAGCAGATTACCAATAGGTTCAATATGCTATCCACCCACCCACCCCTATTCATCCTAATTGGAAATATCTATATGCTCATAATCAACCTTAAGAAAGCCATTTTATTCCAAGTCAACATGGTTGTTCACAGAATCAACTTCAATATGTAGATAACATGATCATAGAAGACATAATGTCAAGCTTTCAAGAGCATATGAGGTTTGTTGATAGGCATAAGGAGTGTAACTTATAGCAGAATGAGTGGGCCTACCAAGCTTATCAAAACCAATAGTATGTGGAGGTACAAGGAAATCAATTTGAGGAAGATTTTGCAGAGGAGTTGGCTGCAAAAGAATAATAGATAAGGCTATTACTTGCTCAAGTTCAAGAGCTAGAATCCTAATCAACTCCTTGTGTTCCTAGTTTCAGACCAACATCTCTTGGATCAATGAACCATCATATGGAAGAAGAGGTTCCCAAGTACAATTTTGCAAGCTTTAAGCAAATTAAGCCTCTAGAATCCTCTAGTAAGTCTTCTAAATTAGAAGTTCCAAGTTTCAGAGGTCCCATTCAGTGCAAGAAAATGTAGTATTTGTACACAATCAATCCAACTCTCCTCAAGAAAAAATTTCTCAAGAGCCCTCTTGCTTTAAAGAATCCCAATCAACTATTACCTTTCCAAATCCTTTCTTTGGGGTAGGGGTTTCAAGGTTTAATTTATTAAGCTTCAAACAAGATGAACCTTATTTTGAGGTGAAAAAGGTTGATGAAGAGCAGAATTCTATGGCTTGGACTGATGAGTTACCTTCATTCATTCAACATGATGAAGGTGGTGTGATTCTTATCACCCCAACTGCAATATCAAAATAGAAAGAAGGCATCAAACAATGTGGTGAGTTGTTGATTGATATTAATCAGAATTTCAATGGAGCTTTGGATCATAAAGATGAGCATAAAACTAAACTTGACACCATTGTCCAAGATATGATCTTTGATATCTTTGAACATGTTATGGATGAAAAAGCTAATGTTCAGCTTTATGAAGAAATGTGCATAGATATAATTGGATAGTTTGGTTCAATGTTGGTTGACAAGGAATAAAACCTATTAGAGATTGACAATCATCTTGGAATAGAACAATAGGTTCACGAGCTTGAACAAGTGTTGAAGAAACATGAGGAATATGGTCCTGATAGAGAGGGGTTCATTCTCTCAAGTCAAGAAACTTCTCATGGACCTGATTTTCAAGGTCTTAGCTAGTTGGAGGAGCTTCCTTTTTGCTGTACAATAGAGCTTGTAGTTGATTTATCAGATGAAATTTTGTTTCAAGAGGATTTTCCATTATTTATATTTTTTCCTTCCTTCCTTGAAGAGGACAAGCTTGAGTTGGAGTGTACTTCCTTGGATGATAATGACGAGTTTGAACTTGAGTTAGCTATCCCTAAGAGCCTTCCAAGAGATGATATTTTTGATGAGCTATTAGCTGCCTTAGTGGAAGTGGATTGTCCATTGACCATGGAAGAGGAATCAACATGGCCACTTATTATGCAAGGTGAAGGTAATGCTATTTTTTCTTAGCATTCATATTGCCTTCTCTCTAGTCCAAACTTAGCCTCAAAGCAATATAACCATGAAAAGTTGGAAGAAATTGAAGTAGCCAACAATGTTAGTTCAAGTTTTGTTCATTCTAGGGGTTGTTCAATCATATATTTAGCTAGTTTGGAGGCCACTGAAGTACTAGAGATCATGTTTGTACCCAAGTATGAGGATGCAATTGAAGAAGAAGCTGATTTTAGAGTTGCAAATGAAAGTGATCAAATTCAACTCACTTGTCTAGTCCAGGAAAACAATAGGCATGATCAAAATCAAGGTGTAAGTGATTTTATTTGCATATTTCATGAAAAATTGCAACAGTCTATTGAATATTTGTATGTGTTTCATGTTCTTTCAGCAATACATGACCATGTAATGCATCCTTTGTTGGTCAGGAGGGGTAGGTATTTCACAAAACCAATCAATGGTTTTGTTTGCTAGTTAGGGTGGGCTAGAATAGGTTCCTAGATGCAATTTTCAATTCCCTGTGTTGTTCAACATAGTTAATTAGTTTTTTTTATGAGGTTTTGGTGTTTGAATAAGTTTCCAAGGTTTCATGCATTAATCTAGTGAGTTTGAGTTTTTTTCAAGACTGTTTTCAAGTTGTGTCAACTTTTAAGTGACTCAGTGCCCAATGGATAAGCTTTAGGCAATTGGTAAGGATGTTTAGTAGATAAACATATAGCAGATGTCGCCAGAAATGTTACCTATTTTTTCTTCTAGCCCAAATAGGTAGTGTTGTTTTTTTTTTACCAATGAAAATAAGGTACATTTTAATTATACTATGTCACATTCATGTGCATAAACAAAGTCAGAAGATTGCATTTATGTAGATGCATATAATATAAGAAATATTACACAATATTTTCAAGATAAGTAATCTTTATTGGTAATATAAATGTATAATATCTCACACAAGCCATGAGACTAACTATTTTAGTGGAAATGAAAAAAAAGAATATACATTTATAGATATAAAGGAAAATTAATGTAGATATAAGGAGATAAGATATGTCATTGCCTGAATGATTGGTCCTAGTTGAGTTTCCTTGCATCATTTTCAGTCTTTCACTTGTCCTACATCCAACTTTTGTTCCCTTGTTGCTCTCAGTTGCCTGCATATGAGAGAGAAGTGTTGTTAGAGAAATAAAGGGTCACCATTCAAAATATATGCATACATCTATAAGAATCTAATTTTATCCTCATGTGCATTAAAATATCCAAGCATACCATAGATGTACAAGAAAAATAATAGGAAAATGAGAGTGTAATCAAACACATCTATCATATGTTTGTTTTATCTAACATGTTTGCTTCTTGTGCAGGTATAGGCGAATATTTGTTACTATTTTGTTTCATCTATTTACAACATGTGGGATAAAATGTGGCTCCCACAAGGATTGAGCCCAGCATACTACCCACTTGGTTTATTAAGAAGGGGAGTGTGAAATCATCTCAATTATCAACCTTGAATAGGTACTCATCACCCATGAAAGTGAGTTGTTGACATCACTATCATAAATGACAATTATTTACTCATTGGAATAGTGGAGAGATCATAAGGACTGCATGACCATACAAAAGTGCAAGGGAAGTCTTGTAGATCCAAAACCTATTGAAGTTATATCAAAAGCATAACATTGTAGTCACTGTTTACTTTTCTAATAGTGATAATAGAGGATAGTCACAGGCTCTCCATCTCAGCTTTTCAAGGGAGGGTAAAAAATTGATCTAACATAAAGAATGTCAACCATCACATTGCAAGAAAAGGTTGAAGCCATTTTTTATCAAAGCTAAAAATAAACCATTCATCATGCCACCAATATAAAGTGCCTTCAAGAGAGCAGGCATGTGCAAAGTATGTAGGGAACAATACCATTGATTTGAATCTCAGTAAAGGCATATAACTAGTGATAAAGTAGACACCATAGAGATGACACGGTTTTAGAAATGCATACTCAAATGTGATCATGTAATCAAGATGAAGAGATAGTAGTGTGTGTATTTTATTAAAAGGATGGTAGTTTCTAGGTCACTTTCCAATGAATATATGAATGAGATAAAAAATGATGGCACTATCATGATAGTGTCAAAACAAAGACAGATCTTCTTTTCACACTTTCAATGCAGTAATAATTTGAGGGTATTCACATCAAAGCCACATCTCACCACTATGATAGAGAGATGATAAAGGGACAACATGTAAATAATTTTCAATGGAGCCAAAAATACAATTTATAGCTGAAACAGAGCACAAAACCTTGAATGATAGATGCTACAGTGAAACCCTCAAAAACAAAAATACAAAAGGAAAATAGCTAGCAACCTGAAAGTTAATGGAAAGGGTATTGATCATGAGGGAATGGAGAATGTATGCAGCTTGTGAATTATACCCATACTATGTGTTGGCTTTGAGTCATTTTACAAATAATTTTTTTCTTCACGGGGTAGCAGGTTTTCATTTTAGTTGTTTTCTCTCTCATGGGGTCTCATTCATCTTATGATCTTGTTCAATCTTATAATAGTAAAGGGATTATGATGCAGCTAGTTTCCATTACATGGCATCATAAAAAGAAAAGTTTCTTATATTCTTTTTAAAAAAATCAACAAAAAAGAAATGTGGAGGTCGTGGCTTTGAAGGAAAAGATTCAGAAATGAAAAAGAGGAATACAAATTTTACCCTCTTCAAGAGCATAGAAACTGTGCCTAGAGAATTTCAAGTTAAAGAATGCTAATGGGAAAAACCTAGAACAAAAGGAATATTACACCATCAAAATATTCTTTCAGAAAATGGAGTTTATTGTTGTAAAAGGAGATGCAAAAATATTAAAGAAATATGGTGAGGTTGCGGCCATAGGAGTGAACAAAATAAAGATGCACAAAAGGACAAGCAATATTCTTCATTTTTTGCAGTTAAAAAAGTTATTTTTGTTTTCTTTCAAGCTCGCGCTTCTCAAGAAAGAAAGGGAAAATGTGTAGAGAGAAATAAAGGATATATAGGATATCTTGTCCATAAAGTAGTTATAATTAAAAATGTGTAAGAATGTCATCAAAACCATGGAGTCTTTTGAATCTTAAAGAGAATACACAGAAAAAGAATGCATTTTCACCATTTCTATGTTACAATGAGGTCAAAATTTGAAAAGGAGCTTCGAGTTACAAGAACCTAGATGGGAAAAATGCAAAGGAGATGCAATTTTTGGCTTACCTCAGCTCGATCCCCATTTTCTTCAGCACATGTTAGTCTCACAGGGTTCTAAAAATGTAAACCCTAAGCTTCCATGATGACATAACAAAGTGAGGAGTGAAAAATGAAATGTGTTTGTTAAAATTTTGGCAGGTTTTGTTTCTTAGGGTTTCTAGAAAGCCCTAATTTGGCCAATAATATGAAGGCATTTTTTTCCTTTTCATTTCTTTTCATTTGCAATGAACTAATACCCATGCCATGTGCCTAATGAGCTCACCAAAATTCCCATATATGCCAAGTGAGTAACTTTTAGCACATAGGATGTAAACCTTAATTCTTTAAAAAAAAATCCATTGAATCATTGTTGAGTCACAAAATTGAATTGTAAAATATAGTTAAAATGGTGTTGTATAAATCATTTTAACTATGTTATTTATTCTGGAAAAGGTGGTGTATGTTCTTGAGAATGCGTCAAGGGGGGAATAGTTGAGATTTTATGCCTTGTAAGCAATATAGGAGAGGTTAGTGAAATTTGCAAACATGTGGATGAAACATAGGGTTTTGTTTTGATTGATTTTAAAGAGATGGAGTGATTTTAGGTATCAATTTTATGTGCATTCATGTTTGACATGGTCAAACTTGAATTCTTCAACACTTTGGAGCTCTTTTAGAGAAGTTCCAGTTGCTACCTTTTAGGATTTTTGGAGGCATCCAACCCCAATTAGTGTTCAGTTCCTCTTTTGGTGGATTTTGGGAGGGAGTTGATGGATATAGTCACTTTGTTGACTCTTTTGTACTTAGTTCTTACTTGCTATTTTTCTACTTTGTGAATTTTGTGAGTCCTTTGGAGAAAATACAATGTTTTGTAACTCATTTTTGGACATGAATATCAATGAAAACCTTGGATATTAGTGGTTTGAGTATTTTTCCTTCTTACTTTTTTTTGTTTTATTGTGTGCATCTATTGATTGATCAAATTACTTATGAAGTCTTGTTCATTTTTTTGTAATTTTGTCTCATGCTAAGCACCTTTTTTGTATAAAAGTGTATTTGTTGTAGGCTATAATCTGTGTCAAGAATGCAAGTTTTCTTTTAGCTGTGAAGATTTCTTCCTCTTAAGAGATTAGCATTAGGGCCTCTTTATAAAGTACTTATTTAAAGATATACAAAAGTAGGTTGTGCAAATCTATTTGTCAATGTGAACAAGTGTATGTAACCTGAGTTTCAAGTCCAAGTAATTTTTAGGTGCATCACCATAGAAGTAATTTTTCAATTTAAGTGCTCCTTCTTACCCTTTACATTGATAAGCAGTAGTTTTAGGTGACACCATAAGAAGTCAACCTTCTCCAGAGGTTGATCTCTATTTTCAAAGCCCACACTTTGAGAGGTATTCCAATGTTTCACTGAGTGGTTGAACAAGGTTCAACAAAGGGTGCACATTCAAGTGATAACAACATCATCAAACATTAACTAGAGATCCAAAACAAAAAGGGTAATTGGAATTCTTTGTCATAGTAATATTCTCCATTAATTGATTCCTCGGTAACTCACACAAATCAAAATCCTCATTCTTTTCAACCATTTGATGTGCAATGTAGATGGCAATCACTGAAGTAGAGCCTTCCTTATTTCTGAAATAAGTATGATATGAAATGCCATATGCCACATACCTTATCACAGGGTTGATTATAGTATAAATTAGAAGTGCCCTTTGATGTCCTGTTACTCCAGTTAAGGCTTCAACTTCTTTGTTCCTCATTGAATTCTTTATTGGAATGGGTCTTGTAACACCCCTCTGTTTTCTCTTATGTTTAGATTATGGTGCTTTATTAAATTTTTTGTATCGCTATTTATAGAGCGATGTGGATTATATGTTGTTATGTGATGCTACTCTACTTTGATGTTATCATTTGACATGCCTCTGATTAGTATAATGATTATTTGGAATAACATGGTTATATGCACATGAGTAGAATATATATTTTAGAATTGTCAGTTTTGTGATAGTGTATTGGTGAAGGGGAAAAAATTGCATCACTCGCTTGCGAATGCCCTACAATTCCACAATTTCCTCTTCACAGTGTGTTATTTTATGATGATAATTATATGCATGTTCTATATATTCCTTGTTTATAGGTTTGCAGGTACAAGACATTGACTCCACTTGGTTTCACAGGTTTAAGCATGTCAACCCAATGGTAATGTTGATTGAGAGATAGTAGCTAGGATTCCTATGTCAAGCCTTTACCCTAGTCTCAGTGTGTCATCAGGTCTAGTCAGTTTTTCTTGTTAAAAGTGGTTTAATTTTGCCTTGAATTATTATGTTGCAAAATTTTGTAAAAGGGTATTTAATGGATTTAATTATTTAAGATGATTATTAAATTAATCTTATTTTAAATGTTAGAAGTTGTAAATTAATTTAATTTATTTGGTAAATAGTCTAATCGTATGATTATATTATTTATTAATTAATTAAATTAGATTAATTAAGTTAAATTTGGAAATGGTAAATATTTTGTAATTAATGAATGTTTTTAATTTTAAATTTCTAGAGGATAGTATGCAAATTGGTTGTTAGAGATGTTTTGTGAGTTTTTACATGTGTTAGAAGAATTAATGAGGTTGTTGGAAATTTATTCACGGGGAGAAAATTGTGGCTTTAATGGAAGAAGTGAGAAGATTTTTCACGGAGAAGCACAGGAATATTTTAGGTGTTGGGGAAAAGAAAAAGAAGTATTTATGTGATTGGGATGTGTTATGGGAATTTTTGGAAGAATTACTATGGAAATAAGTTTTGGTGTTCTTGAATTTTTAGAAAATTTACTCTTGGGATAAGGTTTTTGTGTCTAGGAAATTGAATTGTTTGGAAGGAAGCTATTGTTTATCCAAGAAAAGATACTTGGATCTGTGGAGGAGGAACTGTTTCAAATTTACAAACTCATAGGAATTGGACTACAAGTTCATTCTTTAATTTTTGTTTAGTTTATATTGAAAAGCTTCTAGTTTAGATCTTCTTTGTAAAATATTGTCTATGCAAACTTTTAAGTTTGAGCTTGTTTTAAAAATTGTATTTGTCGTATATGAAATCCTCTATAAAATAAATTCCTCTGTAGATTGGAATTCTCTGTAGAAACTACAGAAAAATTGTTAATTGGGATTATTGTGAACATAGAAGCACCCAAAAGAATATAGTTAGGGATCTGGAAAGAAAATCCTAGTTGGGAAGAAATTTAATCTTTTGTAGAAAGTTTTCCTATAGGATAAAAGCTTCAGGGAAAATTTCTTGTTATCTTGTCTATAGGAATTCTATTTCTCTTCCTCTTTTAGTTTTATTGTCTGGACAAATTTGAAAGAAATCTTTGTGTTTTTGTTTGAGAAAATTGGATGTATAAATTCCTTCATGCGATGGCTTTCAGATGTTTTCAGAAAAGAGTTTTCCCATAGGATGTATTTGGAAATAATTTTCCCAATTACATTATTTGGTTAATCAAATAAATATATATATACATATATATTTGTAGTGTGTGTGTATATATATAACATATATATAGTGGATTAGATTTATTAAAATTTTGGTGTATATGTCGTATGGCTAACTTGGAATTCAAAATCCGGAGGTTATAAATTTGTGTGGTGGAGATCTTTATTTATGTTTTTTTGTAAGGTTTTGGTGGGGAGTAGTTTTCCCCCCACCACCTCCTATCATGGTGGAGGGTGCGACTGCCAATGGAAGCGCCCTCCACATAATGGTGGAAAGAGCGCTACCTTTGGCAGCGCAACCTCCCCCATATTCTTTGGGGCTGCAGCTATACGGGAGGCTCGACTATTATTACAGTCGGCCTCTCCTCCCAATATTTGCGAACTTCTAAACTAAATTTTGTCTGCTAATAATTGTGTACTTTCTTTATTCAGATTTTTGTTGTTATATATATATTATATATATGATATGATATATATATTATGTATATATATGCATATATAAATGTATATATATATATATATATATATATATATTTGGACTATGTTTATTGGTAGAAAAGGAAATTTTTAATTTAAATAAATAAATATATATATTTTTTAGGTATATATAATTATATATGTTTTAATATATTGATTTAAATATGTTTGTTTTACATAGGTGCATGTTGTTGATGCATGCACAAATAGAAGTTTTGTAAAATAAAATATTCAAATAGAAGAAATTGGTATTTAAATATAAAAGTAATTGAGAGAATTGAAGTAATAGGTAAATTGATTTTCTTCGCTGAAAAAGGGTTTTTTATTTAATTAGTTAAATTGGACAATTTTTATATCATTATTTTTCACTGAATGAAAATAGATTTAGGAAATCCAAATGATAGATCTATTTCTTGTGTTGATTTCCCTCTAGTATATGATTTCTTCTAGTCGTGTTTAGGGGAAAATTGGTTTAAGTGTTAGTCAATAATTTGTAAGTCTTCCAGTAGAATATTTTGATTTGGGGGTTGTGAATTATTTTAGAGTCAGACTTCAATTTTCCCTTGGGTAGTGTGTTCATTTGAAACTCAGTAAGTCACCCAATTTCCTCGAATAGGAATGTTTTTCCTCCTAAGTTTGGAGTGGATTTGTTCCACGTGTTGACAATAGGAGAGTGATTCTTGATGGGGGTCAAGGTCTTGGAAGATCTATTGGGGTAACCCATGCACCTTTGTGGTGACACTCCTCCTATGTTAGTAGTATGGTTGGTTCACTGTTGTATTTTATTATTTAGTTCTAAAAGCATTATATCCTTTAAATTAGTGTTGTAATTATGTTGTTTAGTTTAGTTTTGTGTCAGCTTGCGTCTAGAGGTAGTAGGTTTGGTCTTGGATTCTTGTTACTATCTCCTAGCACAGGGGGTGGGCCTTCAGGTACTACTTGGTCGGGTGGAATGTGCACCTTACACCGTTGGGTCCCCTTAATCTTCAGATTGTGATGGTGAGATTTCCAGTGGAGAGCTCATGGATTCCAATTTATTTGTTTCATGCTTTGTTATTGTTATAAATGACTCTTGTATTTTATTACCCCTTAGTTGTATTCGAGGTGGTCTCATATATTATAAAACTCATATGTATGATCTACCTCATTCTGGGAATGACTGATGTAAACTTTATTTATGAGTTAATGTATTATTGGAATCTTGATGTATATTTTATCTATGTGATGTAATTTCTATGTTTGAATGTATGCAATTTAATTCTTGTTTAGTAATTAATTAAATGCTATATATGAGTATTGTATATGTTATGGATTTAGATGTAACCTTTGTCTCATGCCTTAGAGGTTGTTGCAATAGTTAGTGCACCTTTTATGTTAATATTGCACTTAATATAAAAAAATTGTACGCTTCCGTAGTTGTTGCAACTTCCTCTAAGGTTACGTGGCGGGGCATTACAGGTCCATTATTGCATAATCCTATTATTGTTGCAATTGCTTCCTTTGTGATCTCATAGGGTTTGTCGAAGATCATCTGATCACCTTGAGTTCTGCTTAGGAGACACCAAAAAATGTCCACATCCAAAAAGTATAGAAATTCACTCCAAATATCTAAACCCTTGTGCCCTAAATTCTTGACCTTTTGTATTTGCACAACTAAAAGGGAACCTTCAAGATTTTAAATCTTTTCATGGTTAAATTCACCAATTTGTAACTTATTTAGTTTCTGCAATTCGTTGTTGTGCGGATAAAATACCACCATTGCCTTTGACTCCATTATTTTAGCCTTATTCTCCATACTTTAGCTTGCCAACAACCTAACTCCTTATTTCTCAGTTGCACTTTACTCCTTAGATCGTTTGATTCATAATGTGAAAAGTGACCACTCAATCATCCTTATTTAACTTGTCAATTTTAGGGTTATATCAGGGAAGGTAATTCATTTCTTTTGACATCATCATTTGTACTTCACTTTGTCAGTACCTCCTTCTTAGCCAATGCTATTGGATCAATTTTTCCCTAATTTTTCATTTATTTCTTTTTCAACTTTTAAATTGACAACTATTTTTGAGAAACACTATGAGCCAAGAAGGGTTCTACAAATTTCCTAATTTGCATATTTTCTGCTGGAATTTTCTTCAATTCCTTCAAAATAGAGATTCACATCACATATCCATGTGTCCTCACATGAAACATCATATATCAAGGGTTTTCTATATTTTTTGTGACTGCTCCCCCTGAAACCATCATTGGGTTTAGCTCTTAGAAGAGGTATCTACACTAGATGCAAATACAGGGTTATTTGATTCATCCTTGTTCTCAGGTTCTTCCTTCTTTCTCCATTTTTTTTCTATTTCTCTCCTTACTTCTTTTGGATCTACCTTGTTCATTGGATTTTTATTTTTTTTCAGATTAGTTTTCTTCCCAACTTTGTTCTAGAAAAAATTTGAGATATGTCTCGGTTTGTTACAAGTGTAGCACATAACATATCCAAGATCAAATGAATTTTCTTTTATCTTTATCCTGCATTGATTAGCCTTGTGTCCAAAGATATTGCATGTGTAACAATAGACTTGAAAGGATTGAATTCTTCTATATGTATCAAGTCTGTTCAACATAATTTAGCTCTTGCATTTGATAGATCTGTAGCCAAACTTGTTGCAAACATAACATTTTCTATCAAAGAATCTAGCATTTTGAATCATTCTATTCCGGTTCATCCTACTTCTATATTTTTTTCTCTATGTCCAAATTTATTACATGAGAAACAAAATCCATTAAAATATGGGTACCTTTGAGCATTAGGTTTTCAGATGAGAATCCTTGTGATATTGTTCCTTCGATTCTTGCCTTGAAAATTCCTTTGATTGTCCATCTTGTTGAAAGTTGTTTTAGTCCTTGAGCTTTTTCCTTCTTCAAGTCCTAGACCACCTTTATCCTTTGTAGGTTTCTGAGATGAAATCAACTCATCAATTATTGTAGATCTTGTCTTGAACCTTTCTTCATGAGCTTTCACTTTTTCCAGATCAACTTTTAGGGTTACTAATTGTTCAAGCTTAGTACAATTTTCTATCTTTTGATTGATAATTTCTTTCAAGCATCCTTCCTCTATTTTTCCTTATTCAATTTCTAATTTTAGATTTTATTTCATCCTTTTTCTTTCTTCAAGTTCCATTCTTAGATTCTTAATGGTTTCCTTTTCTTCCTTTAGTTCTTGGTTAACTTCTTTATGTTTCAACTTAAACTTCTAAATCGCATTCCTTAGTTTTTGAATACATTCACCTGCTTACTTGAAATTTTCTTTCAGATCTTCATTTTTAGATTATAAAGTCTATGTTATTAATTCTTCATCCAAGTCAGATCCCTTCACCATTTAGTTCAATCTACCAAGATCTCCTTTAATCTATAAAAATTATTCCAAACGACTGATCTCTGATACTAATTGTTGAATAAGATAATTGAGAGGGGGGTGAATCAATTGTCATAAATTTTAACCTTTAATTCAATCACTAAAACTAATACTTAAAACTACTTAAATTTTCAATCATCAAATTCCAATGTAGAAACTCAAATCCAACACATAAACACAATAACACCATATTTAAGTGGAAAATCCAATGAGGTAAAAACCATGATGAGGATTAACTCACACTATAGAGAATATCAAACCAATTACAAAAATTCTCACTTCCTAAAATAAGGACTCACTATTTACAGGGCTACAAACTAGAGATACAAAAGATGGATAATCGCTAAGCTACAAGGATAGTGGCTCACTTCCAACAAATTGAACTAATAGGATACACCTTCACTGTGCAGGGTTTACTTCCGATGAAGCTCAGAATATGATGTACTGCCTCACATAGTAGTCACTCAACAAAACTATACTAATCACAATTGATAAATTATTTAGGCTCAAATATTTGCATTTCATATTCACTCCATGTATCCACTTCCACCTCTCCTTCTCATTCCTCAAAACATCTTATATATACAAGCATATCTTAATCATTAATTAGGTTGGAATCATATAAGGTTAAATAATTTCTTATGTCAACAAAACATCCATAAAACATTACTAGTCTTCATAAAGTATTGCATACGCTGATTCGGCCAAGATCTTCGAATATAAAAATCATAGCTTGTCTCACAATAGAAACAAGACCTAAAAACCAACACACCAAACCATATATAACAAACATCTTTGATAGGGAATAGCTTTTGGTAATCATATCATACATTCAGTACTATGTTTGCATCAATGACAACCATTTGATGAAATCCAATTTCCAACACACTATCATCACTAAGAAGGGACCATTTACTATACAACCAATGAGTTGGGGACTATATACCTCACCTTAAAATTCTAGTGTACTTGCTACACTAAAATTTTAAGGAGATCCAAAAGGGATCCCTTGCTAGAAGGAATACACCTAGGACAAGGCTCCATAGCCCCCTATCCCCCAAGTTAGGGATAAAGGTGAGCCTAGATAGGTTATGATATGCTACTCCTTACAAAATGAAATATTATTGCACAAATCTAGTTTATACCCTCATGCATGGTAGTGAGTGATATGATACTACAACTACCCCATAACAAGGAGAAACAACTAATGCTATTGATTAAGTGAAATGATTTTTGATGTTTTTGAATGACAATAACCAAGACCTCTTTTTTTTCTCACATGTTAGGCTCTATAGGAACACAGATACATTTTTCTCCTACCCCAGATCCTTTTCCATTATAGCTACATTATTTCAAAATTTAATATCATCTTCCAAAAAGTGCTTCCATTTCTTGCGAAGAAGGTGAATTTTCATGATCATGCTCATCATATGCAGATGTGTAATTTTTTTTTCCTTTTTTTTACTAAAAGTTGTAGACTCAAATACTTTTGATGAATCAAATTGTGTTGATATCATGGACACGTATTTCTATTTTCTTGATTTTGGTTGTATGATCTTGTACTCCCCATCAAATATTGGTGTGAAATCTAATGATCCCCAATCATCATCTAACAAATTTATAACCAATGAAAGATAATAATCTTTATCTTCACTTCGTAAAGGTTCGACTTTTGTAGTTAGTGTTAATGTTCTAAGAGGATTATTCATTCTTGTTTTAGCTCGTAAACAATTTTCAGACTTAGAATCAACTTTTATCATGTAAATATTGTTTTTTTAAATGTATTTCATTAAATTATGAAGTGTGGAAGTCACTCCATTCATTTCATGAATCCATGGTCTACCCAAGAGAATATTATATGAAACATATTGAGGCATGACATGGATAGGAGTTTTTAATGTAATATTACCAACTTTAACGGGTAATGTTATCACTCCAAGTGGTTTTTTTCCCATATTATGAAAACCAAAAATAGAAAAATTAGCTAGTTGAATTTTAGCCTTATCTACTCCAATTCTATCTAAAAGATTCACACTACAAACATTAAATCTTTAACCATTGTCAACAAGGGAATGCCTAATCCCAACCTTGTTAATAATAGCCAATATCATCAAAGTATAATTTTATTTTTGCATTTCCAAAGGAGGTAATTAATTTTGATGAAAAAAAATGTACAAATTAGGTTGATTCGTATTCTCAATCAAAGCTACCACATCATTTGGTTGCACACTAGAAGGGATAAAAAATAAATTGTAAAGCATTTTGAATCATGCCATGATAAGTTGGTGATGTTCAAATCAAATTCCACAAGGATATGTTAGAAGGAGTGTTTCAAAGTTTCTCAACGAGATCATATTCTTTATCACTATGTTGTTGGATATAAGGTACGAGCAGGAGAAATGGTTGAGGGAATGGGATGTATGTTGGAGTTTTTCTTGGTTGATTATTTTTCTAGTGTTATATTTGTGAGCTATAATATTATAATTAGGTTCTTACGACACATGATTACTAGTGATTTTTTTTACAAAGCTTAGGATATGGTCATGTGATTTAGGAGGTCCTATAATGAGAAGCAATTCATGAGGTACATAAGGATGTTTAGGAGGTACAATGACTAGAGGAATCTTAGGAGATCCAAAGGGATTTTTAGGAGGTCCAATAATCTTAGGAGATATAATAGTTACTTGTGAATTCATAACCTCAATAGAATTGATTTTTGTTGATGATCTTCTATCAATGGGGATCCAATGTTACCTTAACATCTTCATCTAAGAAAGGCATCTTACTACATGTATCAATTATGTCATCATCTTGTCTAACAATATCTTCCCAAGTGGGAGAATAATTGGGAGAGGGAAAAACAAGATCTTCCTGACTCTTAATGATTTTATCTTCTAACACCAAGATACCTTTGTCACACGTAGGAGAGGCATCATGAGAAGGATAACTATGATTGTCATGATTTTCTATGATTGCATCTTATTTTCCAACAATATCCTCCCAAGTAGGGGACATAGGGGAAAGAAACTAACAAGATTCTCATGGAACTAAATGATTGGATCTTCTAACACCAAGATATCTTCTTCCCAAATAGGAGATATATCAAGAGAGAAGAAAAAAAATGATTGTCATGATTGTAAAATATTGTATTCCCTTTAACCAAGTTAACCTCACACATAGGAGATATAGTGGGATAGGGATCAATGAAAAACAACAATAGAGGGGAAATACATTCATTTTCATATACTTGCAACAAAATTTTCTTAAAATGTTCAATAAGATCTGAGAATAGAACATGAATTATGATAACACAAGATTTACACAATGAGAACATGATGTAAACAATTGTCCTTTATATTTGACATGCAACAATTTTCCCAAATTTGCAACAAATCAAGAAAATTGACACCTTTCTTGCATATGCAATAATATTGTTTCATAATTTCAAAACATACTTCTTCAAGTGGAAATAGAGTGAAAATACAGAGACATTAATATGTGCAAAAAAATTATGAGACACCTATACAAGGACAGGGTCACCCAAGGGAATCTGAGTCCTTGACCAGGGTTCAAAAAACTAAAAAAATATTGAATTTTTATGTTGTTGTTTAATGGTTCTTTCTCATATTGCAATTAGGTTGAATAGATGAAATTTTCTAGATTTTCTCAATTTATGATAGTATTTCAAAGTGCGAGTGTAAAACAAAGGTGAAAATATTTTGACAAGTTTTGAATTTAAATTTTAGATCTAGAAAATGAAATAATTGGCTAATTTTAAGATGTAGAGACTTGGAAATGATGATTTTTGAATGCAAATTTTGATTCTAAACAATGCACTTGCTTTCACTAAATGAACTAAATGTAAAATGCCTAAAAATATGCAATTACTAATTTCAAAACAGTGATATTTAAGTACAATGAAACATAACAGATAAAGAAAAAAAGGTGTAAGAAAGCTTGTAGAAAAACCTGTACAAGGATAGGGTCACCCAATGGAAATTGGGTCTTTAATCAGGGTTTTGAAACTAAAAAATTGAATGTCTAAGTTGTTTAAAGTTTTTTTTATTTGTAGACAGACTTAACAGTGTCAATTTTTCTAGAATTTTTGCAATCTAAAACAATGTAATTCAAATGTAAGTATGAAATGATAAAAGAAAACTTTGAATACAATTTATAGATCTTAATCATGCAATAAATGATTGATTCTAAGATGAAATATTCTAAAAAATATGTTTTGATGCAAACTTGAAGCAAAAAAATGCAATTTTTGTTACTTTTTTAGGCTTAAATGGAAGAAGCGATCTAAATGTAACTAGCAATCTAAAACTTTTACAATCCTAATGAATGCAATTTAAATGTAAATATAATCTAAATATGACTCTAATGAATCATATAATACAATATGTGATGCATAATTTATGTTGTAAATATGAAACCCTAAATGAGAAATGTAAAGCACTTCAAAGCAAAAGCAAGATTTAGGGTTCGAAAAAATTCCAAATCAGAAAGTTATGTAAGAATGTCAGGTTCACCAAAATGTAACATATAAAAAGGGATAATAGGTACTAAATACAAATACCCTAGGATGCAAGGGGCCTTTTCCAAGTTACATTAAGATGTAGATCGACATGGTGAATAAATTGAATTTAGCTCTGAAGGTGAGGTAATCAAACCTAAATCTAGATATAATTGAGGGTTGGAATGGATTGGAAATATTTTAGAATGATTAACTTAATGATCCTATATGTCATAATATGTAAAATGAAAGATTTTGACCATTGAAAAATAGAAAAAATCATGTTATGGTAGATTTGGAAGGTGTATAGGACAACAAACTTACTCAAAAAAATTGGTTTAATGTGCTTAGAAAGACTGGATCACCCAATGGTGACCGAGTCTTTGTAAGGGGGTCCTGATCAATTTTTGGGGCCCTTTGGTGCTAGATCTTAGCTTCTATTTTCTACTCATCCCACTGTTGGAATTTCGTAAATAAATTATGTGAGTTTCCATGTATTGAAAAGATTGATGGCAACAAATGCAACAATGCAAAATGGGTCTTCAAACTCTTTTCAATCCTCTTCAAACTTGTAACTTGCACATTCACAAAGAGGGGAAATATTGTGCCATATAGGGGCTTCCCTTAGTCAAACCCCATGTATTTGTTTCCACTTCCATAATGGAAAATTTCAATGGATAAATGATAATTGAAAGGAAGGAATGATGAAATAATAATGGGCTGCAACTCACCACCCTTCAATGGTTGTCTTGAAGGATTGAAGGCATGCACGTCTCTTCAAGGATTTGGATCTTTCTTTTCTTTAATGCTTGAATTATTTGGATACCTTCAAAAAGATATTAGCCTTCAAAAAATCATGATGACATGAACACATAAACTCACATACACTTCAACATGATGCTTGGATCTTGAATTTCTGCAATAAACTCTTGAAATGCTTCTCTTGACTTAATTTTTGATTCTCTTAATGTTCACCTCTATCTTGTTAGATTTGAAATGATGCAATACCTAGGTATTTATAGGATTTTATTAAATTTCCCAAAAATTAGATCCCAGAAGTCGACATTTGAAATTTGAATTATAAATATTAAATTTCCACCAAAAACATATTTAAAAGTGGGTCCTAGATAAAAAGGGTGACCAGTCGCCCATGGGTGAATGGGTCTTGACCCAAATTTCAAGGATACTCAATTTTAGGGGCAACATGTGAATTGAATGCATTTATTCAATGCTTGGTGTTTATCAAAAATGGGACAAATGGGGTGCCTAATACATAATTTTAGGTAGTTATGGGGTCAATTAGGCTCAACAATTTAGGGGGCCAAGACATAGTGTGAAATTATAAGTGTATACAATTTTCTACACTATCAAAAAATTTGAGAGGTAATTTAACTTTGTACTTACCGAAACCTCTTTGTAGCTTTCTAAAAAAAATACTTCTTTTGGATATGATCTATAATTAAAGTATCGATCAACCTACTTCAAAGATACTCTAAAAGTATCTTCTTTCCTTATAGAATCTTCACTTTCAAATCTCATTTGGAATGCAGTTAATGCTCCATGCAACTCAATCAACTTGAAATCATTCAAAAAAATTAGGATCGAACCTTTTAGGTAGAGATCTAAGTAGCTTCTTTACAACCACCTTCTCTTCCAAGCTTTAACCAAGACCTCAAATATGGTTGAAAACTTCATCAACCTAGAGAATTAATGTATCAATGTTCTCATCATCTTTCATCCTTAGACCTTCAAACTGAGCTCTGTAAGTCTTCAACTTTGCTTCATTGACTTTATCATCACCTTCATAGATAGTTTCCAAATTTTCCCATGTTTCCTTTGATGTTCTGCACTTTATTACTTTAAAAAAATTATAATTAGTCAAACCACATAATATAGCATTCTTATCCTTGGAATTAGCCTCACAAGCCCTCTTTCCAACTTGATCTCTAGGTGGGATTTTAGGTATCTCATATTCCTCTTCAATTGATGCCCAAATCTCCATCCCAAGAGCCATTAAATGGGGCTCCATCCTAACTTTGCAAAAAGAAAAATTGGATCCATCAAAAATTGGTACATTATTTCCAAATGAACTTTCTTGTGCCATCTCAAATCTACCTTAAGTTGTTAGAATTCTTCAAAGGAACTTAACTCTGATACCAATTGAAGGGCACCCAATCTACTTAGAGGGGGAATTAGTAGATAAAAAAAAATTCAAAAACATTTACAACTATTATATATTTTCAACATGAAGAGCACTAAATCATAAAAGCTAGTAATTAAAGCACAACACAAGATTACAAATAACACCATATATATGTGGAAACCGAAGATGGGAAAAACCATGGTGAGAAACACTCACAAGTAGGAATATAATAAGTGAACTTTATAATGTGATTTAGGCACCAACATACCAGAGACACCAATCCAAAAATGAATTTGTAAGCACCAATGTACTAGAGACAACAATCCCCACTAGAAAAAGACACTAATCACTTGCCAAAATAATACAATAGGTAGAATACTAGTCCTACCAAAATAGATAAATAATAGGAGATTTGAAATATAACTCTGATATGCACTAGAGACATAATTGAAACTCTCTCACATTGATAATTACCCTATGATACTATCGCTTCCTCTTTTATTCACACTTCTATCATATACCTTCCATTCATTACACTAACATACACTCTCTTACTTGACACATACTTGTAACACACACCATTACATTACAATGTATTTAAATATGTACATGATGTTACCTAAACACTCTTCAATATCGAATAGGGATCCACATAAACTTGGACAACATAGGGTGGACCTAAATTAAAATTACATGAAATGTGTAATACAACAATCCAAACACAAAATTCTTGCCACCAAAGGAACTTGACACCTTGTGCCACCACAAGAACCTTAAATAGGTCTTATCCTCACTCTACACACATGATTTTAATTCCACACACCACTATCCATTACCATACATGCCTCAAACTTTGAATAGCTTGAAAAACCTTCTAAAAATTCAAACTCCTTGCACATTAATTTGTTCCACCAAAAACTTAGGAAATTGATAGATCTAGTGGAGATGCACTCAACTTACAAACCATAGAGCTATATAATGCATTTCTAAAAGAAATGACAACCATTTTAATAAATCTCTCTACCCAAAATATATCCTTTTGGACCACTACACTTGTGTTGACTGCAGACCTAACATGGTATAATAAATACATTAACTATTTGAAGTCATTCATGCCATAACAAAAGCTTGCTTCATGATACCTGAATCAATAAAACAGTCTACACACTATCAAGCAACATGCTTCAAGAACCTTAATATAAATGAAAATTCTATTACTCCTACAATATTCTTCATCTTTGACAACCTTCACATATGATAGCCTTGACACCCTATGATAACCATTATCAACAACAATGACCTGGTAGCTTAATTTTGACATCAATGATAGCATATGCTAAAAGAATGGGTCATGGTTGATGAGGAAACTAATTAAGAATATTGGAGATTGATGAAAATGGGATGTAGTGGGGTGGGATGGGTGAAATATAGGGTTTAGGGGTCTATATATAGGCCCTTAAGGATCATTTTCACCTTATTTACACTCATATCTTATAGTTTTTAGACCTTTGATTAAGATTTTATAGCAAAGCTATTGCAAAGATGGCTGGTGTTCCATAAGATACACACCACATAGACCATGTCCATGAGTTCTAGAGGTCTACTAGAGCAGATCCAATAGTATGCATTGAAACCTTTCTTATTGAAATGTAGGTCTAGGTTTAATAAATGCTAGGTCTAGGGAGTCAATAAAATACATCGATCTAGAATTTACTCTTTTAAACACTAACACGACACATTTGAAACACGATGTGATGCTTTTGATGGCATCATGTTGTGCTTGATGTGTCGTGTCACATTTGAAATGAGTTTTCTTTTAACTATGACCATGTGACACATTTGAAAAATGACACTATTGATTTGGTAAAGTGACACTTTTGAGAAAAAAGATCACTAATGATTAGGATAAAGTGAAACTTTATAAAATAAGGTTAC
Source organism: Sequoiadendron giganteum (assembly GCA_007115665.2). NCBI lineage: Eukaryota > Viridiplantae > Streptophyta > Pinopsida > Cupressales > Cupressaceae > Sequoiadendron > Sequoiadendron giganteum. The sequence continues at coordinate 321,010,962 of CM021109.1, read as the reverse complement.
TATTAATTCAAAGGTTTGAAAAGTTAGATAGTTTTCAAATTTTTTTTATAAATTGACATTGTGGGCAATACGCTTTTAGGTTGTTCTAGATCCTATCTTGTTGTAGGAGTGTTGACCTCATGTTCTATATCAAATAGCCCATCTAAGCAACATAGACATCGATTTTCTTAGAGCTATTGGTTTATATCAAATTACCTTCATGCTTGAGATTCAAGCTCACAAAGAATTCTTGACTTTCCTCATGGACAGATGGCATAGTGAGGCCTCATCATTCAGATTTTCTATCGAAGAGGCCACCATTATACTTGAGGACATGTGGTAGATATTGTGTGTTCTCACAACATGCCCCAAGACTGTAAGACTTGGGGACCCAAGTGAAAATTAACACTTATGGTAGGTGCTGGCTAGTTGAGGAGATCACCAAATGTTAAAATGTCAAAGGAAATTTTTGGAGTACTTCGTGATTCGAGTGTACCAGGTACCAAAAGGATATAAATGTAAAGATGTTAATGCAATGTTTTGGGTAAAGTGTTTCAGTTTGAGAGCAAAGGTCCAGGAAAGTGTGGAGGTTTCGGTGGAATCTGGGGTTGGGAAAATATTTTTGGGTAAAAGCTAAAGTATTGAGTATCGGGTATCAGCTATCAAGTAACAGTGTTAAGTTTGAAGTTAAATTTTTAATTTTTCTTGAGGGTTTGAAGGCCCAATAGCCCAATTAAAATATATAATTACAAAAGAATATGATTTTAAAAAACATGATATTTATGATGTGTTTAAAATGATGATTTATTAATGATGGTTTTGTTTTCATGAGTGTTTTATGAAGTTTTTAAAAGAAATTTAATGTGTGGAATTTGTGCTTGTAGGAGGAACAAATTGTAATGAAACATTCAATTATGGATGGTCAGGAAAATTTGGATCGCGAATAGAATCATATCAAGGATCGGGCGATACATTTCAGGAGTCTATGCGAAGGAGGAGCTTGAGTTGTTGAAATATTGGGTATCCTGGTATTATGAATGTGGTGAAGGAATGTGCCAACCTCCAGTGTGACTCATCCCTAAGATTATTAAGCCCAAGGTAGAACCAAAATGTAGGAAAATAATGTTAATCATTCTAAATATATGGGAAGTTCGTATATCCTATTCAAATTCAAATTATTATCCTAGCAATAATAAAGGTGAATATCCCAAAAGATATCAACATGCTAAAGAAGGTTGACATGCATTGACTTTGTCAGTGATTCTCCTGCCAGTTGTCATATTCCATGTGCCTTGTTGTAATTCATCCCTTGGATTTCCTCTCATGTATTTTTCTAATCTCCCCTGTGTCTCGTTCTTATAAAAGGCTAGGAGATGTTTCATTTTAAGTTAAGTTCAAAATTTGTGAATGTCAGAGAGCCAAAAGTTCTTTAAGTTTTTTTCTTTTTCCTATTTTTTGAATCATTCTAGATTAAAAATTGTATGCACATAGAAGCTAATCAATATTAAAGCCAATTTGAAAGCTACCACATGGTATGAAATCTTATGTAGCTAGTTGTTTGTTCAGTTGGACAAGACTATATGATGCTCCATTTAAGGGTGCATATAGAACCTACCCGATGTCCAAATAAACCCCCTTTCTTTAAAATCTCGCATCATTTTATGCCTAGCTATGAAGCAATCTAGTGAATTATAGAGTGGTTTGCTTTGATTTGGTTAGTTCTTGAGGTATGCATGGATAATACTTGGGATAAATTTTAGTTTTAAGCAATTTGATATGCTTTATTTTAGAATAGATGTTTAAATTTAAAAATAAAAATAAAAAAAGAGATGAATGAATGGAAATATTATTTAAAATCTTTTGATTCTATGATATTGTTGAATACTTAAAGCTAAATTTACTGAAGTGAAAGAAAATTTGTTGAAATTCATGAAATGTTATTTCAAATCTGTTGATTTCATAAAATTTTCTAATAACTGGACTGAGAATATCTTCTACTTATTCTTATGATTCCTTTGAGAACCAAAAATTACCATTTACCCCTCATGATTAACAACATTATCACAATGAACCCTGATGCAAACCTAGTATGGTCAAGACTTGACATAAATGGGCCTTGGGATTAAGCCGAGTCAGCCTAGGATTTGGGTTGTCTTGGTTCAGTCTTTCAAGTAAAGATAGGTTCCTATAGTCTATCTATGAGGATTTATATGCATTGTTTGTATGCAACTAACATCATAATCAATAGTAGATACTGAGTATTTTGATGATGGAGCCCAGTTTTTCTATGATATAGACCATGGAATAGAGGCTCTAGAGTGAGTCCTTCATGATGAGGGGTTGGAGATTGATGATGGGTGGATAGACCTAAGACCATATACTGGAGTTATTCATGATGTTATCCTGGTCATTGGAGGGCTTATTTATGGAATGCTCATCCCTAATTGATGATCTAGGAGATTCTATATTAGATGGGGCTACACACTTGAGAGGATGATAGATGATGCTATTGTATACACATGGGGGCCTTATGTACTAGCTCACCTTTATCATGGCATGCACTAGGTGGTGTATAGGTTAGTGACTAGCCTACCAACTAGATTTATACTACTACATATTTGGGTGTGGGAGCACATCATTGGTACTTGACCAGTGGGAGATGTCTCTTGGGTTGTAGGGGACCCTCATGTCTATAGATATATTACCATGTTGACTCAATGGAAACTAGGTGATATTGTTGGAAGAATGGAGAAGATCATTATGTATGTTTCCATTGATGTCACCATGTTGTTTATGGTATCAAATTGGTTTGGTACCCTGAACTGGTGTGTAGAATAGGTTTACTTCCTCTGATGTTTGATCTGGTATTTTGGTTTGCATATTATTTTTGCAATAATTAATCGTGTAGAATATTGTGAAAGACAATGCTCATCTACAAATTGGTCATCTTCTTTCACATTGTGGGCCCTATTGGAAAGCATATGCACGAGAATGGATTTTGCTACATTTGATTGGAAGAAGTTATATCCAGTTATCAAAGAAAGATACAAGATGGTGTTTTAGGTGAACAGTGTCATTTTTACTTGAATCCTGAATTTTTATTGTTTTATTTGTTTTGGAAAAAGGAAAAGAAAGAGAAAAAGAGAAACTAAACAAGATGAGAAAAAATGAATTAATAATCAAAGAAGGAATTTTGAATGTTTGAAAGTTTCTAAAGTTTTAAAATCTTGGATGGTTGGAAGATTCTAGAAGTTTTTGGAAGAATTATAATTTTTTTATTTTTGAATGTCACCATGTTTACATCTTTTTTTTTGTTGCTCTTTGCCATTGATGTCAAAGGGGGATAGATTTGGAGAGTTTTTGGGAGAGATTGGAGGAGAGGTTTTGAATTGGATTTTTTTTGCACATGTTGCCATCAATGCCAAAGAGGGAGATTTTTGGAAGAATGGAGAAGATAATTTTGTATGTTTTCATTGATGTCACCATGTTGTTAATGGTATCAGATTGGTCTGATACCCTGAACCAGTGTGCAAAACAAGTTTACTTCCTCCAATGTTTGATCTGGTATTTTGGTCCACACATTCTCTCTGGTAATCATCATTGTTTAAGGTTTTGATAAAAGGATTATGATCACTAGAAGCGCGTATGTATGTATTCTCGTATGTTCATATGATTGGATGATGTGTTGGAATCAATTTTCGTGATTGCATTTCATATTAGGTAGATTGACCTAATAATCAGTTAATAGATAAACATGTATCGTAGATATATTTGCGACCTAGATCTGGTCCCAACTGACATAATATTGCATGACACATGGTTGAATTAATTTTGGAGAAGCTTTGTATGAAGCCGACAGTTATCTCTTTGTAAATATGAATTGCATCCAATTAGGTCGACCTAATTGATGTGTATGGATATATTAGATATATATACAAGATGGTTTGTAGATGAATAGTGTGAAAGTGTGAGTATGTATGTGTGAGTTGATATGTGAAGTGTGCGAGTAGAAGGGTAAAGAATAGTTTGTTGTCATGCAAGTGAATACTCTGAGCATCAAAGGAACTGAATCTACACTTGTGGTGTAATTCCATCAATTCATATTCTGGTTATAAGCCATTTTGTTTCTATAATTTTTGTAGGAAGTGAGCCTCCATGTTTTGATAGTGAGTCCTTGTAAGTTGTGAGCTTTTGTATCTGGCAGTGATCCTCTTTTGTAACCGATAGTGAAAAAAATATATATTGTGAGCTAATCCTCACCATGGTTTTTCCCTCATTAGGTTTTCCACATAAAATCTGGTGTTCTTGTGTTGTGTGATTTCATGATTTGTTCTTGCTCTTCTCTATTTTATGCATTGCAATAAATGATGGTGTTTGTTTAATAATTTTAAGAAGATACTGATTCACCCCCCCTCTCAATACCTTGAATACTCAACAAACATATCTATTGGAGGAGGTTCCTTGATGAGGCTGATGAATTTATCTAGAGATTGTGGTTGCAGTGTGAGTCCTAGGATGATGACCATGTCCATATCCTCTAATGCAAATAGACATGATGGTTGATTAGTTGCACTCCACATATTTTAGAGAGGTACCTTCCTAGCCAAGTTAGGAGGAAAATTTTAAAGGAATAGGATGTTCCAACAAAAAACTATCAAGATTTATTTTCTTTTACTTAATGAGAGATTAGGGAGTGGGGGCCCATGGTGATCCCTCAGGTTGTAGTGATAGAGTTCATTCATATGATGCCAATATAGTGGGATTGGGCTACATGTGATAAGGATGTAGGGTCTACCCTTAATTTTGATGTATGGTGGGATATATAGAGGCCTTTGGCATTCACACACCTAGGGGGTGAGGCAGTGGGGAGGTGGAGGAGGAGATAGGTAGAGCTAGATAGGGCTCACCAATAGCATTAGAGGGTGGAGGTAGTCATAGTTTCAGGAGGTGAGAGAGGAGCTCCTAATCAAGGATGAAAATAGGTGGTAGTGTTGGTTGTGGTACCTAAAGGAGATGAGTAGAGAGGGGATGGCAAGTAGAGAGGTGGTGACACTAATAAAATTTGAATTGTAGTGGCTCTTTTTGAGTGATATTAGGCTTTCTAGGAGAGGGATGGGTATAGGATGGCCTCACTATCCATCTTATATAGAGGACAATAGAGAAATATTGAGATAGTCTACCACTAGTAGGTAGAGGCACATGTAGTCCAACTGATTTTAGAGAGGGATGCAGAGTGGACGAGGTGAAAATAGTTAGAGTTTACAAGATAGGATGTTGTAGCATTGATGGAGCAACACATGAGGGAGATGAGGACATTGTTGGACTAACCGCCAACATCTCCCTTCGGGTTCGCAACATGGTTTAACCGCCTCCCGTAGATCTTAAATGACACTTGTATCGAGCATTGACAGGTCGATCTTTTGGTGCAATGACAAGGCCAACAATTGGTATTAGAGTCAGTCACAGGTTTGAACCCCTCGGGTGATGCTAAGGGGGGGATTGTTGTACTAACCACCAGCATATCCCTTCGAGTTCATGACATGGTTTAACCGCCTCTTGTAGATCCTAACTAAGGCTTGTATCGGGCATTGAAAGGTTGATATTTTGGTGCAACGGCAAGGCCAATAGGTACTCACCCAAGAGGCCACTTACTATAGGACTTTGTATGAGGTTTTGGTGCTAGTTGAGAGGAGGGATCCCAAATTTTCAACTAGGAATGCTACAAGGATAGCAAGAAGGTTAGATGGAGGGCTAGCGGGATGATCATCTAAGCCACAGTAGCCATAACAACCTAGACAATCCAAAGGATAGAGATTCATAGCACAATAGATTGGGGGTGAGCAGGTAGCTCCTCCTCATTCACTTTCTCTCGGTCGAGAGGAGAGAGGCAGATCCATTAATTTGATCCCTTTGTATATTGATGTATAAATATTTCATTATAGACACATTCTTTTGATGATGTATATATATTAATGCCTCTTGATATCCCATTACATATACTTTTTATGTATATGGATTTTATTTTGCATGTGATGAATTATCTATATGATTTGAGGTATGCATCTAATGATTTTTATTTGATATTAAGACGTATGATGGATGGATTATGATGATATTATGATATATGATGTTATGACTCTTTTTTGTATTTTCATGACACATATATAATGACTATGTGATGATGCTATGGTTATGGATGTAGGATATATGATGTTATGATAATACTAGTGATTTGTGGATGAAGGATGTGATGGATATTTTTTCTTATGTCATAATTTATGGATAGAATAGTTATTATGATGAGTATGATAGAAAAAAGGATAGATGATTAGATGGATAGATATAATAGTACATGGTGTTGATCATATATCGATGAAATCTATAGTTATTGAAACTATTCAAATTTTATTGGAAATAGGATGGGATAGATGATTTTTCTTTCTCTTTAGGTTATGCTAAATAATGTAGAGAAATACTTATTTTGATATAACAAGTAGACACTATGCACCAAGGTATGAAGAACTAGGGTGGTGTTGTATCTATTTCATGGAATTTGACTCTACAATAAATAGGAGTATCCTTGTTTATACCAAACATATAAAAACCTTATTTTATCATGTGAGAGAATGAAGGTTCAAAGAAAGTTAGGCCTTATGCACAAAAGGTATAAAGAACTTTGTATGTAGAGGTTGTTGTATTGCTTGAAACTATCCCTACACACACAAGAAAAGTATTTACCATGGCCATATTACAAGAACATCCCATAAACACAGTATCCAAAAGAAATTACCATGCCCAATTATGTACTCCTTTAGACACACTAAGATATGGAAGATCAGAATGGCTTCAAGTAAGCGATGGAATGAGACAAAAGATAAATTAAAAGAAAAGAATAATTGAAAAACATATTAAAGCCATAATATCTCTTGCTAGAGAGATTGTAATTGTTGATTTGTGATTATGCCTATTGTAAGAATCATATATTCATTAAGGTGAGGATGTTGGATGTTAAATTAGATGCTTTAGGAAATTGGTATGTAGGCAGTTGGTTTTTTTTGGAAATGAACGATGCTAGTAATGTTTCATGAATGTTATAGGTTTTGATGATTGCCACATTTTATTTTTCTTACTTCATCAAAGGTGAGGTGATGTTAGGTTTATTTTGGATGATTATTTTTTTATGGATGGGCAAGTTATTTTGATTTTTTTAACATTTTTAGAATTTTTGACTATTTTTGAACCTTTTTTAGAATATTTAAGGTCGTTTTTCTAAAAAAAATAGAATATTTCGATGTTTTTGCATTTTACATTATCTAGATATTTTTGGATTTTTTGTGTTATCTAGATGTTTTTAGATTTTTTGTTATTTGAATGTTTTTAGATTTTTTGTTATCCAAATATTTTTTATTTTCAAATTTAGTTAATGAAGAAGGATCCAATCTGAGTAATGGGATCAATAAAATGTTGCTAGTTAGATGTAGGATACTTTTATTATGGACTAGATGAAATGACCTTAGGAGATACTAGGTGATGTAGAGAATTCTAGATATTGGTAAATTACCAAGCCATGTTAAGTTTGTAGGTGAACATATGTTGAATGAATGAATGAACATTGATGAGATGGTAGATTTATTATGGATGGCGTGGAAGAGAATATTAATAGATGGTAGATGGTTCTAATTACACATGACACCTATTTTATAGGTTTTCATTGAGGTACTTATCCAAAGTGCCATCAAAGTGGTTTTCACTAGAGGATGATTTTTTTATTTACTATTTTTGCCCCTTTTTATTTTTATTTTTTTAACTTTTTTATTTTTTTGAATTTAGGATATCTCAATGGGTCTAAGCATGGAATCACTTGAAATAATTGGTATTAATAGGATATTTCAAGGGATGACCTTTAGGTGTAGCTAGTTGATAGGCTCCTAAGCTATAGCTTGTTGTGACGACAAATGGTCCCAACAAATTTGGTTCAAATTTTCCTTTGTTACCTTGATCTAGTTGGTTCTTTTGATTCTCCTTGAGGACTAGAACACATAATTAGAATATTTTATTCTTGATATTTTTGTTATAGTACACTAAAGATAATTTTAGTAAGCTTGGAGATGATTAAGTGCACTAAGATTTTTTTCATCTAAAAATTTTAGCTCTTGTAGTTTGGATACTCTATATTCCTCATTGTCAACAAGATGTTGTAATGGCACCCTTAATAAAAGAAGTTCAAACTCGATAGGCAATATTGCTTTGATACCATAGAATAGGGAAAATGGTGTAGCACTAGTAGGCATTTAGATACTAGCACAATAGTCCCATAGGGAGGGATTTAGATTGAGGTGCCAATCATAGCTAGTGGTATTAACTATCTTTTTGAGGATTTTCAAGATAGTTTTATTAGATGTTTTAGTGTGACCATCTATTTGGGGGTAGTATAGAGTGGAAAAGAGATGTTGGATATGGAATTGAGAATAAATATTTTAGACATCTCAATTTTTTAAGGGTGTTCCATTATTTTTTATGATGGTATGGAGGACACCATATTGAAAATTAGGTAGTTTAGGATAAAATTAAATACTTTCTTTTAGTAATGTAGGTGAGGTCGATGGCTTCTATCTATTTTGTAAATTACTCAGCGTCAATGATGATGACCTTATGACCTTTGGAGTATGTGGTAAAAATATTTCCCATGAGGTCAAGTCCTCATTGTGAAAAGGGTCATGACATAGTGATAGGCCTCAACTCTTGTGTTGTTACATGAATAAGATCACCATATTGTTCACACTATAAATTGATATGATTCTTGATCCATGGTAGGCCAATAGTACCATATCCTTGGTAGCTTCTTAGCAAGGGTAGGGAACCTAGAATACAACCCACAAACACCTTTTTGTACCTCACATAGGATATTTGTAGCTTCTTTTTATTTAAGAAATCTAAGTAATGTACCATCAAGATTCTTTCAATAAAGGGTGTCACCAAGTATGATGAAGTGAGATGATCAACAAATAAAAGTTTTATTAAGATTGGAGGAGGTTAAGTGGTATGGTACCATCCTGGGGATATGTGTTAATGTTGTGATACTAAGGGGAATAGGAGCCAATAATTTCACACACAAATTTTGATTTGAGGACTTCAAATGCTAGTATCAATAGTTACTTGACAATAAAATCACATTTTTGACTATTATGTGGCATGTCTAGGAGAGACCCAATGGTTTCCATAGTATATGCGGCCCTATTGTTAACTCTAGGTATTTTCTCGAATGAAGTATTAGTGAAATATTGTTGAAACTATCAACCATCCTTTTATAGGTAAGTAGTTTGTTGTGTTCATTTTGATAGTCATCATTGACTTGTCTCACTAATATTTGGGAATAATCATAAACTTTTAGATCTTTGATCTTCCATTGCATTTCCATCCTTAGTCTTGTAATAAGAGCCTCATATTTTTTTATGTTGTTTGTGCATAGAAACACTAGCTGATATGAATTTGGTATGCAGTCACCCTGGGGTGTAATGAATAAGACTCCTAACCCTGAATCATGTTGAGTGTGAGATCCATCAATGTATAACTTCCATTGAATAGTAGAAGTAATGGTGAATACTACTTCATCTTGGAAATCTAATATGAGGGGATTTTCATCATATATTGGTGCATCTACTTGTTGATGTAATATGACCTATCCTTTTATTTCCTTCCTATCCACATACTCTATGCCAAATTCACTAAGTATCATAACCCATTTATCCATGCAGTTTGTGGGTGTTACTTTTTACAATAGATATTTTAGTGGACCCACCTTAGAAATGAGATTGACTTGATGGTTAAGCATATAGTGTTGAATATTTTGAGAATAAAATTTAATTTGTAAACATACTCACTTGATAGGACTATAATTAAGCTCATAGACAACTAATATTCATCTTATATAGTAGACCACTCTTTCTTTCATTGAGTCATCATGTTGTGCAAGAGAGCACCTAATGTTGTTGTTCTTCAGATGTATAGGACCAAAGGTCTATCTGGAACTAGAGGCATCAACATTGGAGGTGATGCAAGGTAATATTTGAGATGATTGAAGGCTTGTTGGCATTTATAATCCCATTTGAATGTGATATCCTTATGTAGGAGATGAGTGAATGAGTGGAATTTTTCTGATAGCTACACTTTAAACCTTATGATAGATTGGAGCTTCCCTTGTAGGCTTCAAAGTTTCTTTAGAGTTTTAGGAGAAGGCATTCCAATGATTTCTTTATATTTTTCTAAGTCCACCTAAATAGCTCTTCAAGACACTATGCATCCTACAAGTTTTCTAGAAGAGACTTCAAATACACATTTCTTTAGATTGAGCCTCACTTGATATTTTCAACCCTATCAACTATTTGAGCTAGCACCTCTTGGTGTCCTTTTTTTGTCATTAATTTAGCTAGGATATTATCTATGTAGTTTTCCATAATATTGCGAAACATGTGAAGGAAAATCATTGGCATGGCTCATTGATACATTGCCATTGCATTTTTAAGACCAAAACACATAGCATTCCAATAGTATGCACCCCAAGGGCATATGAAAGATTTTTTGAGTTGGTATTATTGTACTATGCAGATATGGTTATACCCTAAAAATCCATCCATGAGTGAAATAATTTCATGACCTACTATCAAATCCATGATTATGTCTATGTTGGGCACTAGGAAGTCATCCTTAGGATAATATTTGTTAATATCTTTGAAGTTGATGCATATGCATATTCCCCAAGTGAGTTTGGAAACCAGTACTAGATTATAAACCCACTCTAGATAATCAATTGGCCTTATGAATCCAATTTCCAACAATTTTTGTAGCTCTACTTTCACCAGTAATGCAATTTGTAGGTGTATTTTGTGTAGCTTTTGTTTCATTGGTTTATCTCCTAGATATACCATTAAGTGATACACCACTAGTGTGGTATCTAGTCCAAGAATTATAGTGTAAGACCAAGTAAAGTTGATTTTACATTCTTCTAGGAATTATGTGAAATTGTGTTTCTCTTCAGGATCAAAGGATGTTTCATAGAACACGATATTTGGTGTGATAGTAGTTCCAACATTTACTTTCTTAGAATACTCTACTAATGTTGTTGATTTCTCTTGATATTTAGCAATACTTGGGAGGTTGAATCTTTCATCCTCAAGTGCCTCAAAGAATTTTTGACCCTTGGATACATCTTTTTTTTACTTTTTCATGATCTGAAAGTGTAACATTATGTTTTTCACTTGGTGATCTATTTTTGATTATTTATGTTTTCACTTTTATGAATGAAGGTTTTAGGGTTCTCCCTAAAGTATGCTTTCACATCAATCTCTATGTCAAACCTTGCTTTGTGATCTCTTGGAAGTATGCAATAGCTTCATAATTTTGAATAATTCTAGAATCAATGCTTATTGTTGGTCTAGATCAATGGGTTGGTGGTAGGTAAGTTGGAGGCCATTATCAGGTAAAGGTGAAGTAAATGATAAATCTGTGATAGTGTTGAATTTTTTGAATAAGTTAGTGATGTACATTAGAGAGTCCTCGATGGTTTCATTGTTAGAAATAGTATTTGTGGGAGAAGCTTCAACTACCTCACTAAAGATACTCTCAATGTTGGGGGTAGTGTTATCTAGCTTACCATATCCAAGCCCTTGAAGTTTCTTTTTTTTAAGAACAACAGGTTCTCTGATTCTTTGATGACGTAGACCAAGGCCACCATGGTCTGTGAATCCCATGTTCTTTATCATCTAGAAACCTTTACTATTTTGATCAATAAGTAGATTATTTTGTTCCTCATAATAATGGTACAACCATTTGGAAATATCTTCCTCTATGACTTATTTTGTGAGTTCTACCCACATGGAGAAAACCATGGGTGAAAATTTGATAATAGATGATGTTTTATCAATATTTTTTGGTTTCCCATATTTCTTTGGAGAAGATGGAAGTTTTCCCACGTAGAATGACCTTTTGAGATTATAGTCACGACAACCGTTGTATTGTAATTGGATCTTGATTTTAGGGAGAGGTTTGTCAGTGGTAGATGTCAAGACTAGTTTTGATGGATCAATATAAGATGATGAGTGTAGGGATATATCATTGTTTGGACTTGGAATTTTTTTTCATACTTCTCTTCTAAGTTATTTCAATAATGGAAAGCTTGGGGACCTCCATGAATGGTGACCTTAGTTTCATTGTATGGGAATTTAATACATTGGTGGTAGGTTGATGAGATTACCTACATGAAATGTAACAATGGGCATCCTAGGATAATGTTATATGATAAATCAAGTTCCAAGACTTGACATGTGGTATCTTAAATAGCTAGACCAACTTGTATGGGAAGTTTGATAATGCCCTCTGAATCATGTTTTTTGTCATCATATTCCCTATAGTAATTCCCTTTTTTCTTTCAATGACCTCTTTGGAATATCCAAAAAATTTAAGCAGTTTTGAGGTACAGATATGTAAGCCTACCCCACCATCTACCAAGACTCTCTTGATTTTATGCTTATGGACATAGAATTCTAGATGTAGAGCATGGTTGTGATATGTGATGGATGAAAGATCTTATTTCATGAATAATAGGTGATTATTGGATGCAATATTACCTACCATGGATTGGAATTGATAAGTATCTATGTCAATAGGGATAGATGATTCTAAGAGTGCTTTATCTAGGACCTATTTGTGTGCCGGATAAATCCTAAGAAGTTCCAAAATGTATATATGAGATGAGGTTTTCTTAAGATGTTCTATGAGATTGTAATTACTTGATTGCACCTTAGGTAATTTCCTAGATAGGGGTGGATCTTCTTGAATGATTACTTTCTCTCATCATGTGGTGATTTCACATTCAAGATTATTGCTAGATATAGTAATGAAAAAAAAAATTTGTTTGAGTCTTAGACATGTGTCACACTACATTATATTAGGAGTTATTAACCTTTTTATAGTCCTTAGTCTTACCCGATTCATTTCCTTTACCATGGTTTGAGATTCGATCCTTGTAAATCCTTGAATCATTATTTCTAGAGGTTCTAGGATGTTGATATATGCCTACTTATCCTTGTTCAATAGAAAATTGTATGATGTTCTTGAGTCTCATATAGTTAGGTGTTATGTTCCCTTTAGTACTATGGTATTCATAGTAATCACATCATTATAACATGAGGGTTTGAATTGAGGTTCATCATATTATCTTAGCTCTAGAAGCTTTATAATACTTTTTTGGGTCAATTTTTTCAAGACCATTTTGATTGGTTCCCATGAGGGAGTGTATTTTTTTCTAGTGTTGTTATTAGGTCTTAGTGGTCCCCTTGGAGGATTCACGTTTTGGTTTTTTTGTTGATTATTAGATGGGGGTTGTATATTTTGAAAAAAATTGGTGTTTACTACCCATCATTGGTGACATTATTTTTTCAGCCCAAAGGTGAGGTTTTTCATTGGAGTTAGATGTTTTATCTCTATTATCTTTATAGATTTTTACATGGCCCTTAGTGATAAGAGACTTCTTAATGGTGAGTCCCTTTTCTATGATCTCTTCAAAGATATTAGCACATTTCATGGTTAAATGGAAGCCAATTTTCGTGTTTAGATTTTGGACAAAAATTTCTAAGTATTTTGTAGGTATGGTCCATTTACATTTTCTAGCCTTATGTCTCCAATGTTGTAAGAGTGACAAAAAAATTTCTCCTAATTTTTTCTTTGTGATGTATAATTTAGAATGTTCTATATTATATGAGAAGCGAATAACAAAATTTTCAACTAGTTCTTGAAATATTTTGATCCCCTAGGGTAGATGAGAGAACCATTTTATGGCTTGTCCTCTTAATATTTGAGGGAAAAGGTGCATTAAATATGTATCATTGTAGGAGACCTCTAGAAAAACTACATAAAATTCTCATACGTGTTCTCGAGGATTGCCTCTTCCCTTATACTTATCAATTTTTTGTATTTCAAAGTTGTTAGGGAAAGGTGTCATAAGTATGTTTTTATCAAATAGATATGTATGAATTTCCTCAAGAGTATAGTTTTTCTTGATCTTCCCTAGTTTTATGTTTGTGATTTTTTGATTCAAACTTTGAATTTGAGATGCCAAGTCATCTTTTCGAGTGTTTTTTGCTTGGTTAGATGGGATTTATGTTTGCTTTTGAGGGATGGATGATGAATTGTATGATGGAAATTTTGGTTCTTCTAGAAATTTTGGGGTATGTTGTATGAGTTAAATGATATTTTTTTGTTTTATGTATTGTTTTGTCTATGAGAGTGTTATATGGATTGTATAAGGTATGCATGTGTTGAGAAATTTTTTATTTTTTTAGGTGTAGGATTTATTGTTGTGGAATGATTCTCTATTGTGAAGTGAATTATTATTTTGGGATGTGTTGTTGTTGAGTTGTAACTTGTGGTTGTTGGAGGTATTTTTGTCGAGGTGTAACTTGCGATTGTTGGAGGTATTGTTGTTGGGGTGTAACTTGTGGTCGTTGGAGGTATTTTTGTTGCGGTATGGTTTTTTTTTTAGATGTGTTTGGGTTTAGATGAAGGCTATGTTATTGGGGGATACTTGAGTTAGATATGGGTATTTGTGAATAATGTGATATGCTATATTTTCTTGGTATGTTAGTTCTGGAATCTTGTTTTATGATAAAAAAAATGATGGAGTTTGTGAGCTAGAAGGTTGAATTGAGTTATTGGGGTTGTTTGTGCTACTTGTTGTATTGGGTGGTTGTGTAAAATTTGCAATGTTAGAGGCACATACAATTTGGGAGTTGGGGTTGTGAAAGGATTATTTGTATAGTTTGGCCTGCTAATGTTTAGGTGATTTGGTATATTTGGGTTTGTTTGAATGGACTTGTATATTGAGGAAGGTGGTATGTTTGTGTTTGGTTTATGTGGGACTGTTTGATCACCTATTCTTGGGTTTTTTTATAATAGGTTCACAAATTGTTTGGAAAATGGTATGGAATTTTTGTCTTATGTTGGTATAGTAGGTTGAATAGGTATGCTTGGCATGGGAGGTGTTGGTATTGGTCCATTGATAGTTTGAACTCTAGATACATTCTCACGTATGGGAACACCGATTGTCATGACATTTATGTGATCTCACCTCAACAAGAGAAGAGTACATGGTGAGTAGTTTCAGATATGATACTATACCATGCACCACACTAAACCAATAGCCTATGGTATTTAAGACATAAAAATAAGGTTCATATTTTTTTTTAAATAGTGAATTGGTTTGAAGATTCTTGAGTCGAGCAATGTCTCCCCACTTCTCTTCACCTATACATGTATAGGCGGATACAAATTGTATTCTCCCCCCTTTATATACCCTGCTGGTAAATGTAGTTGAGGTTGTTCTTGAGGTGATGAAATCCCCAAGAAAGCCTCTTACTTAATTAAACAAAAGATACTAGTGCTTTTGATTCTCAAGATCACACATAATCACACATAACACGAGTGAAGATCATAATTTGCTAGTATTCCTTGGGTATGCAAAGCATGTGAAAGATAATAGTGTTTTTGATGTCCAAAATTACATGTAGCACAATGAGAGAGCATACACACTAGAAGCTTACCAAAAACAACAAATAAATCTTTAATTATAACCCAAATTCAAATATGAGATAATATAGAAATCAAAGCTTTTTATTTTATTTTACCTTGCATTAGATTAGTAGTTTGTCTTATTTTATATTCTCCAAACATTCACCAAGAGCTACAAATATATGTTAGTTATAAAAATAGAGAAAAATTTAGGGTTAGTTAAAAAATCAAGAATCGAAATCAAAAGCATCACTAGAAATATCAAAAGAGACATTGTAAAAATCAAAAACGTCAATAACCTTGCATAAGCATCATTTTACCTCAATAGAGTCGATGTGAAGATTAGAGATGTTATTGTAATTTGTAGAATTTCTGCTATAATTTTAGACACATCATTGTATATCATATGTG
This sequence comes from Sequoiadendron giganteum, assembly GCA_007115665.2. NCBI lineage: Eukaryota > Viridiplantae > Streptophyta > Pinopsida > Cupressales > Cupressaceae > Sequoiadendron > Sequoiadendron giganteum. The sequence goes on along the minus strand of CM021109.1, from coordinate 320,995,011 downwards.
TTACTGTAATTTGTATAAGTGTCCTTGTAAACATGCAAGATTACAAAATTAAAAGATCAAAAGCATCAATATACCTTTCAAAAGTGTCGTGCATTGTAAAAAAATTATCGTATAGTCAAAACTATCGATATGGATTTCAAATGCATCGATCTGTGTCAAAATCATATTTGTAACTTGTAACTCAAGAATACTCAAATTGATGTCAAATTAGGGATGTGGGTCCACCGGGCGTGCCAAAATATGAATGAGGATAAATAGAGAGATCAATCAAGAGGGAAAATAACACAAGGGTTAGATCAAATCATAAAATAAAACCTAATTGGTCAAATCAAACCCATTACCAATGAAGTGAACCTAAAATCAAATGAAATAAACAAGAAACAAGAGAATTAAACAATTTAAGTCCTACTTTTACCTCACCCAAGAATGCAAGTCCTTACTCCATTATTGAATTATACTTTGATATGTTGGATTTCTCAATGCTTGCATAAACCTAATTGCACAAAAGTTTGAAAAAATGATGGTTATGGAGGATTGATTTTTTGAAGCTAAATTGGAGAGATTACCAATTAGATTAAAACTTTGAGGGATCATTAATGAAGGATTAATTCCTTTTTTATAGATTTTAGGATATATAATCGATTATCAAGATTGAATGTTCATATCATTGGTGGCGAGTGATTGAAGAGTGGAGAGACCATGCATGAAGAGGAAAGGTGCAGTTAATTTGATCTCTTCCCTAAAATTTAGGAAGATATTTAGAGATATTTTGGAGGGAAGATATTTTTAAATTTTATTTGAATTTGAATTTTGGAATATTCCATTTAAAGTGAATATGCAGCTAAATAATTCATTTAATTATTGAAGAAAATTAGATAATTAAGAAATTGGGAAATTAATTAATTATGAGAGATAAGAAGAATAATTGATTTTTAATTAAATCATTTAAAATTATTTAATCAAGTGGATGAGAAGAAAATTAGAAATTAATTAAATAATCATGATTATTTAATTAACGCGGGATATAGAAGAATATTTGAAAATTAATGAAATAATGAAAACTATTTAATTAAGGTGATAGGGGGAAATTTGAATTAATTAAATAATTAAAAATTATTCAATTAAAAGAGAAAAATAGGTAGTTTAATCAAATAATAAGAAATTTTTTAATTAAAAGTGATGAAACAAGGAATAATAAGTGAAAATGATGAAAATGGTGAATTAGGGGAATGCATGATGTATTAGACAATTTTAGGTGTCTACACTAGCCGTAAGAAATACTTTATGTTTTCCTTTGATGACAAGTCTATTTGGAGAGACCTCTTCATAGTCATCGAGAAAAGAGTTGTAATGGTGGGGTGGATATTGTTCATTATGAGGAAGGTGTATGCATTAAAATTAAAGAACATATTATGAATAGGGCCATTACAAAGATGGAAAATGTTCTTATGCGAGAATTCTTTAGTAGATGTCTTAACATTGAGATGATTTGCAAGTGGGTTTAACTAAGTGAGTGATAAAAGGTAATGTTAATGTTTCAAAACTCTCTAAAGGTATTTTTTTACTTCTCCTTTTCTCTTGCGAAGGATTAGCTTAATATTCTTATTCAAGGCCCTTGGTTTTTTGGAAAGAAAAGCCTTACCATTTGTAAATGACACCTTGGATTTAATCCTTTTGATGCCCTCTCTATTTTTTTCCCTACTTGGGTTAGGATTCTAGGTCTCCCCTTGGATTTTTGGGATGAGGAAGTTATAACAGGGATTCAAATATTTTTTCTCATTTCCTCTCCCTCGATAGTGTTAATAAGAATCAAAGAATATTTGATTTTTCCAAATTCTATGTGAATATGGAACCCCACAAAATTATTCCCACCTCCATTATTTTGGAATCCATGTTTGGGAAATGGTCCCAAGAAATTTTTCATGAAAATTTAACCCTATTTTTATAAAAGTGTTATAATTTTGGTCACCTATTCAATGCTTATGAAAAATAAACTTTGGCTAAGAAGAACAACTCTGTACTAAGAAAAAGGATAAAGCTCTATTAGTGGGTGTTTTTAAATATATCAAAGGATCCCTCCTTTCAATTCCTAATCAAGCAGGTGAAAATTTGAACCCCAAGATAGGGTTGGAAAATAGGTTAATCTTAAGTATTTTATAGAGTAGGATAAGCATATTGGGTATGTGTCTGCTTTGGATGTTGATTTTAATGTCCTTATTGATGAAGGTTCTATCCATTTGGGTCCATCATAACAAGGTGAAATTATAAATCCATTTTATGGGGAAAGTGAGTAGGTATTTTTGGAGAAAGTCCTTGTAACATATTGTGGTCTCTACTTGGATTGTGATTCTAAATTTGAACTAAATACTAACCTCCATCTCACTCAAACAACCACCCTAATGGCTATGGGATCCTTTTCTAATGGTTCTGGTCCCAATCCTAAAGTGGTGGAGACTTTGTTTGTTGGGTTTGGTTCCCACAATTCACTAAACTCCAAGTCAAATGGCGTAATAACTCCAAATTATTGATGGAAAAAATAGAAAGGCACTAGAAATATTATAGATCTCAGTAAGAATTCTAAACTGGGAAATAAATACCTTAGGGAGAACAAACAAAAGATAAAAACCAAGGAAGTGGCTCATAGTAGGCATAGTCTCCTAGAAAAAACCAAAAAGAGTGAAAAATGATCATCTTATCATGGAATATAAGGGGGATAAACAATCCCCATAAATAGAATGTCCTAAAAAAATCCTATCAAGGAAATTAGATCAAATATTTTCTTATGTAAGAAATCAATATTATTTTGGAAGCCTTTGAGAGAACTAGTAAGAATATTTGTCCCTTTTCTCATTTTATTGTTTCGAAAGTTGAAGGTACGTCTAGTGGTCTTACTGCTATGTGGAAATGACATGATTTATAAGGTATAATACTTTCACAATACCTTCTTTTAAAGAATACATAATCAAATTGAATGGATCCTATATAATATTTATGTCATAATAGTGGTGTTCAATGTTAGAATACCTAGGACATTCTCCTAAGTTGTAGATACTATTTTTCCAACTATAAGTTGATTCTTGTGGGAGATTTTAAATATCCTTTGTACTCATATGATAAAATGGGTGGGTCAATTGATTACAATGATAACATGGTGGATTTAGATAATTTTCTTCATAAATTGTGCCTCATCGATATTAAGTTGGAGGGTCTACAATTTACTTGGTCCAATAAAAGATATAGGGATAACCTCATCTAGGTTAAGCTAGATAAGTTCTTGATTACTTCCAATTGGGAAATTATTGAAAAATGTAAACTTTTCACCCTTAGATTTGTGTTTGACCATACTCCTTTGATGTTAAATTAAAATTCAACTACCATGAAGACTTGATTTCCTTTTATATTTGAAATTCTTTATTAAAAAATGGTGGGAGGATATAGAAAGTTTTGACATGTTCAAAGTTTCTCAACAGATAAGGAATATCAAGAAAAATCTTAAGATTCAGAACAAGTGTTCCTTTGGAAATATTTTTGTTCAGAAATGGGAAGCCAAAGATCAGTTAAGATTGGTCCAAGATGAGATAGACGATGTTAGGGCTTCTCAAGAGTTATGTTTAAAAGAAAAAATTCCATAATAATATCCATAATATTACTTAGAAAGAGGATAAATTTTGGAAATAAAAATATAGGATTCAATGGATCAAAGAAGGTGATAGGAATACCAAAATTTTCCACTAGATAACCCTCAAACATAGAAAAGTGAACATTACATTAGAATTAATTCTTGAAAATGGATCTTTTATTTGTAAAGGAGAAAAATTAAGGAAGAAGGTGTCATATTCTATAAAGAGCTTATAAATACCATCCCACAAAACATTGATGAGAATGGTTTGATCTTTATTCAAATTCAATAGGCCATTCCCAATTCTATTTCTACTCAAGATCAAGAAGAAATAGAAACATAAATATATGAAGAAGTAAAAGGGTGTTGGATGTTGTGGTTGTGTTTTTGATATGTGGTTGTCATTGATTTCAACACTATTAGCATTGATGTCTTTAAGACTATATATGTCGAGGATATTGAGAAAATTGTAATTAAATATGTTGCAGGTTGTCTGTGAAGCAATAAAGATCAATCTGTTGGAAAGTTCAGTATTTTGATGGTGATTAGTTGTGGATTAAAGGGTTTGTTGACAAGCCTATCTAGTTTTTACTCTGTAAGTTTCAAAGGTGCGCATGAAGATTTGAGCAAGTTATGATTTTTTGTGTTTCGACAATTATTCTATTACTAGAAATGGTGTTCATGGAAGAAGATAATGTGATTTGGGTAATCTAAGTTGTTGCATATGTTCTTGTGATGTTTGTGGATGTTTCTAGATTGTGTTCTATCTTTATTGCACGTCCGCATTGATCGTTATTCTCACTATCTGATATTTTCTCTTGTGTGTTCATGCTTTTTATGTTCATGGTCGACAAGGTGATTTAGCATGTTGTGGATCTTCGAGGAAGAATATTTGAAGGTTTTTTGTTTTCGAGGACATTGTTTTGGGTCTCTACTATGTTGTGGCCAACTTTGATTGATTCACATTGATAATTATTTATTTTTTGGGCTGACCGTTTGCATTCATTCTATTATTTTGTTGAAGCCGACATGAAGCAATGTAATTCCTTCTTGTGGATATATATGAGCAGTTATTTATTTCATTTGATATATAAAAAAGTGTGAGATGTGTGAGTTCTATGTGTGAATAAGGTTCAGATAATTCAAAGGCAGAGTAGAGTGTGAAGAAGAGTGAAGAAGTGTTCATGTGCTTAACCAGAACTATACTCAGGCATTAGCAAATGCTACTTTCTCAGTTCAAATTCTTCAGATGGATTTAATCTAAATATTTATGTAAGACAATGAGTCTTCCTTTGTATTTGAGAAGTGAGCTCTAGGCAGTGTGCCTGAATGCATGTGCATTCCTCATTTATTCTTCTTATACTTTTAAGAGGGTATAACTTGTGGATTAACCTCCACCATGGTTTTTCCCCTAATAGGGTTTCCACGCAAAAATCTTTGTGTTATGTGTATTTTTGATGTGTTTTTTATTTATGCTTTGATGGTTATTGATCAGATCTAAGAATAAGGGTTAATAAGTTTAATAAGTCTAAAATTTTGTGACAACTAATTCACCCCCTCTCTTAGTTGTCTACCTTTGTGTTTCCAACAATTGGTATCAGAGAAGGTTCCTTGGAAGAAGTTTAATAGCTTGAGGTGATCCAGTATGGTGATATATAAGAAGGATAGTCTGAGATTTGATGGAACAAATTATTCTTTGTGGAAGACTTGAATGGAGTGTCATCTGAGATGCATTGGTGAATCCTACTTGAACATTACAATTAATAGGTATGTTATTCCTCATAATGGTCCTACTACTACTACTAAGATTAGGGATGTTGAATATAATATCAGGGCTAAGGAAGCATTGTTGAGTTCTCTAACTGATTCTGAGATGACAAATGTTATGGAGCTGAAGACTGCTTATGAGATCTGGAAAAAGTTGGAAACCTTGTATGAAGGTGATGCTAATGTGAAGATTTCTAAGCTACAAAGTTTGAAAGGGAAATATGAATTGTTGAAAATGGGTGATGATGATAATATTACTACTTTCATGCAAAGAGTGAATGAACTTGTGTGTGGTATCAGATGTGTTGGTGGACAATTGGATGAATTAGAGATTGTTGCTAAAGTGCTTAGATCCTTACCTATTGCATACAAAGTTAAAGATATAGCTATTGATGAGCTCTAGACTGTGACAAATGTAACCAAAGATATGTTGATTGGTAAACTTACTACTTTTGAGTTGAGTGAATTTGGTGATGCCCTTCCTAAGATAGAATTTGCATTCAAGGCTACTACTTCTGGGAGAGAGAAGTAGAGATATGATCTGGGTGAAATTTTTGTTGGTATGTGGTGACTGATCATGCTATACTATACACTTTTTTTACTGTACACTCTTCATGTATCCTTGCGAGTTCAAGGGCGGCAGCCCCGAGAAAAAAAAATCAGCTTTTTTCGCTTCTTCACCGAAAAAAGAAAAAGCTGACTTTGTAAACCCTATTTTTTGGAAGCTTCTAAAATCTTATTATAAGCATCTGGTTGGAGAGTTGTAGTATGGCATTATTCGCAATATTGTAATAGGTTTTGCACTAGATAATAAACTCATTGGATGGTTGCGATTTTGTGAATGTAGCCTAGATTGGGTGAACCACGTTAAATTCTTCGTGTTGTCTTCTATGTGTGTTTTATTACTCTATTTTATTGTTCAAATTTGCATTTAACTTGTTATATATCTACCTTCTAACCCTAACAAGTGGTATCAAATTGGGTTGTTTTTGATTATCGTCTACAGGAAAGTCTCACAGTTGAGTGGGAATCTAATGGTTCAGTGGGAGCAATGAAAGACGAGGGTAAGTTGAAGGTTGAGAAGTTCAATGGGGAGAACTATCAGTTATGGAAGATGCGGATGGAGGACTACATCTATCAAAAGGATTCATGGTGGCCATTAGAAGGGAAAACCAAGAAACCCACAACAATGTCAGATGAGGACTGAGATATTTTGGACAAAAAGGCACTTGGTAGTATTCATTTATGCTTGGAACAATCGGTGGCATTCAATATTAAAACAACAAAGACAACTCAAGAGTTGATGGAAACTCGAGCAAAGATATATGAAAATCCTTCTACTTTGAATAAGGTATTTCTTATGAAGTGTTTATTTAATATGAAAATGGTAGAAGCTGGGTCAGTTACTGATCATTTAAATGAGTTTAATACGGTTACCAGTCAATTAACTTCTTATAAAGTAAACTTTGATGAAGAAGTTAGGGCTCTTTTGATTCTTTGTTCTTTTCTTGAAAGCTGGAATATCTTGGTAATGCCTATTAGCAATTCTATTTCTGGTTCGAATACATTGAACTTTGATGATGTTGTTGGTGTTATTTGGAGCGAGGAAATTCATAGGAAAAGCTCAGGTGGAACATCTACATCAGAAAATGTTTTGAATGCATAAATCAGGGGCAGAACAAAGGAGAGAGAAAACAATTTTGGAAGTTGTGGGAAGTCATGAGGAAAATCAAGGGACAAAAGGTCCCAATCTAGAGACAAGAGGGATTGTTGGTACTGTGGTAAGCTAGGTCATTTAAAGAAAGGGTGTTGGTCTCAAAAAAATAGAGACAAAAAGGAAGGAAATAAAGAGGCAAATGTGGTAAGTAATAAATCTGATGAGGATGCTTTGATTCTTTCCCTTGACAATATTGATGATTCTTGGGTGTTAGATTCAGGGGCTTCATTTCATGCTACAACCCATAGAAATTATTTTCTTGATTATGTCCAAGGCGATTTTGGGCTAGTTTATTTGGGAGATAATGAACCTTGTCAGATTTTTGGAAAGGGAAGAATCAAAATTAAGTTGTAGAATGCGAATCATTGGCTACTACATGAAGTAAGGCATGTTCCAAAGTTAAAAAGAAATTTAATTTCTACAAGGCAACTAGATGATGAAGGCTGTGTTTTTACATTTAGTGATAAAAATTGGAATGTTACAAAAGGTGCCTTAGTGGTAGAAAAAGGTGTGAAAGTAGGCACATTATATCTTTGTATAGGTCATACTGTTCCTACTACTTTAGCTATTGTAGATAAAAATCAATGTTTAGGAATAGTTCATGCAGTTCAGTAGGCAAAAAAATCAGATAGCTGCTGTAGATTCTGAATCAACACTATGGCATAATAGACTTGGGCATATGAGTGCAAAAGGTATGAAATTACTTCATTCAAAGAATGTTTTATAAGGTCTAAAATGTGTCAATATGGATTTATGTGAAAGTTGTGTTTATGGAAAACAAAAGAGAGTTAGTTTTCTCAAGGATGGGAAACAAAAGAAAGATGAGAAATTGGAGCTTGTGCATATGGATGTATGAGGACCAGCTCAAGTATCTTCTCTCGGTGGTTCTCAATATTATGTTACATTCATTGATGATGCAACTAGTAAGGTATGGATTTATTTCCTTAGGCAAAAATCTTATGTATTTGCAACTTTTAAAAAATGGAGAAGCTTGGTTGAGAATGAGATAGGTAAAAAGCTAAAATGTCTCAAATTTGATAATGGTGGTGAGTATTGCAGCAAAGAGTTTGAAGATTATTGTTCCTCTAATGGTATTCGTAGGCAGAAAATGGTTCCAAGGACTCCACAGGAAAATGGAGTGGTTGAGCGCATGAATAAAACAATAATGGAGCATGCACGAACTATGAGATTGCATTTTGGACTGCCTTTAAACATGTGGGTAGAGGTTGTAAACATTGATGTTTATTTAATTAATAGGGTTGTGGTATTCCATAGGAAGCATGGAGAGGTAAGAAAGTGAGTTATTCTTTTCTCAAAACCTTTGGTTGTGAAGCATTTGCACATATTGATTCTAAAAATAGAATCAAGCTTGATGCAAAATCAAAGAAATGTATATTTGTTGGATATGGCATTGATGAATTTGGTTATAGTATTTGGGATTTTTAAAATAAGAAAATTTTGAGAAGCAGGGATGTCATATTCAATGAGAAAGTGTTGTACAAAGATCTATTGCAGCAACATGAGGAGACTAAAAAGGATTGTGCAGTGTTGGATGATATTACAAACAACAATGTTCCAGTGGTTCCTCATGCTTCGAAATAATAGCAACAAGAAATACCACAAACTCCAGTGAATGTTAGGAAATCTTCAAGGATAAGTAGACCTCCAGAAAGATTGTCTCTCTCTTTGTATTATATTTTATTAACTGATGCTGGTGAACCAAAATGTTATCATGAAGCTATACAGGTGGATACCAAGGTTTAGTGGGAGCATGGAATGGAAGAAGAAATGGAATCCTTGTTGGAAAATCAGATTTGGGAATTATGCAAGTTTCCTGTAGGAAAAAAGGTTTTACCAAACAAATGGGTTTACAGGGTGAAAGAGGAGGATGGAGGTAAGAAAATATTTAAAGCCAGATTAATTGTAAAGGGATCTTCACATAAACAAGGTATTGATTTTGATGAAATATTTTCTCCAGTTGTTAAAATGACTTCTATTCGTACTGTTTTAAGTATTGTGGTTGTTGAAGATTTGCATTTAGAACAGATTGATGTTAAAATTGCCTTTCTCCATGGTGATTTGGAAGAGGAAATATATATGGAACAGACACAAGGATTTGAGGTCAACGGTAAGGAGAAACTAGTGTGCAGATTGAAGAAAAGTTTATATGGCTTGAAGCAAGCACCTCGGCAATGGTATCTTAAATTTGATAGTTTTATGGTTGAGCAAGGCTACAACAGGTGTAATTCAGACCATTGTGTTTATTATAAGATATTAGGTGAAGATAGCTACATTATTTTATGTTTATATGTTGATGATATGCTTGTAGCAGGGTCTAACATGGATCACATAAAGGAGTTAAAACAACAGTTATCAAATTCATTTGCTATGAAGGATTTGGGGGCAGCAAAATAAATCCTTGGTATGAAGATTACAAGATATAGGAAAAATAGAAAATTGTTTCTATCTCAGGCTGATTATGTTGAAAAGGTGTTGTAGAGATTTCATATGGAGAATGCAAAAGCTATCAGTACACCTTTGCCCTGTCATGTAAAATTGACTAAGGATATGTGTCTAAAGACACAAGAGGAGGAAGAAAAAATGTCTAAGGTACCATATGCTTCAGCTGTAGGTAGTTTAACGTATGCCATGGTATGCACGAGACCAGATATTGCACATGTTGTAGGAGTTGTTAGTAGGTATATGAGTCATCCTAGAGTTGAGCATTGGAATGCGATAAAATGGATTCTCGGGTACTTGAGAGGTACATCCAATATATGTTTATGTTTTGGAGGCTCTAATACAGATTTAAAAGGCTATGTTGACTCAGATTTTCCAAGGGATATAGATACCAAGCGGAGTACCACAGGTTATGTATTTACAGTTGGTGGGACAGCAATGAGTTGGATTTCTTGATCGCAAAAGGTGGTTGCTTTATCCACCATAGAGAAAGAATATGTGGTTGTAACAAAGGTAGAAAAGGAGATGATATGACTACAAGTCTTCATGGAAGAGTTGGGAAAAACATAGGCCAAAAATCACTTGTTTATAAACAGCCAGAGTGCTATACATCTTGCCAAGAATTCTGCCTTGCACTCTAAAACCAAACACATACAATTGAGATATCATTTCATTCAGTCAGTATTGGAGGATGGACAGGTAAAGCTGGAAAAGATACATACAGATGACAATCTAGTGGATATGTTTACAAAGGTAGTGACAAGGGAGAAGCTAAGGTCCTCTTCAGCTTCGGTTGGCCTTCAAGGTTGAATTCAAATATAACAGAGCAGTAGGGTCCGAGGTGCTTATATCCAATGGGAGTTGTAAGTGCAGCGGTGTCATCCAAGATCAGTCTCCAAGTGGGAGATTGTTGGTATGTGGCAATTGATCATGCTATACTATACACTTTTTGTATTGTACACTCTTCATGTATCCTTTCCGGTTTAGGGACAGCAGCCCCTGAGAAAAAAAAAATCACCTTTATTCGCTTCATCACCGAAAAAAGAAAAAGTTGACTTTGTAAACCCTAATTTATGGAAGCTTCTAAAAGCTTGTTATAAGCAATTGGGATGGAGAGTTATAGTATGGAATTATTCACAATATTGTAATAGGTTTTGCACTGGATAATAAAATCATTGGATGGTTGCGATTTTTTGGATGTAGCCCAGATTGGATGAACCACGTTAAATTGTTTGTGTTGTCGTCTATGTGTGTTTTATTACTCTATTTTATTGTTCAAATCTGCATTTAACTTGTTAAATATCTTCCTTCTAACCCTAAAAAATTATTCTAGAAAGATATTCAAGTATGAGGAAGAAATGAGACAAATTGAAGATGAAGAAAGAGAACTGAATGAGCTTGAAGCACTTATTGTCAAAAGGGAAGCCAGAGGAGAAGGTAATTATAAAGGAAAGTTTCCTATTAAATGTTTTTCTTGCAATAAGATAGCTCATTTTTCATCAAGGTGTCCAGAAAGAGTTCCTAAGCCAAGACCTTAGAAGCCTAAATTTCAAAAGAAGTCTTATTATGATGCTGATTAAGGTGTGACAAATGATGAATTTGAAAAAGGGAATGTAAGTGAGGATGAGTTTGTGTTTATTTCTATCAAGGAAAATAATCATGTGTCTACTAAATCTACTAGTTGTACAAATGTGGAGAAATCCCTAGCTGCTCGAGTTGAAGAAAAAATGAGTGGGTAATTGACAATGGATGCTCACATCACATGAGGGGTGATAAAAGAAAATTTCTAAGCTTGAAAAAGTATGATGGTGGTGTTGTAAGATTTGGTGATAACAATGGTGGTATAATTCGTGGTAGAGGATGTATTTCTTTTGATGGTAAGCATAATATTGATGATGATATTTATGTTGAAGGTTTGAAGCATAATCTTTTGAGTGTTGGACAAATGGTTGACAAGGGATATAATCTTCAATTTAAAGATGGGAAGTGTGGAATATTGGGAAGTTTAGGAAATGTGATTGCTTTAGGTACAAAAAAAAAAGGTAACATCTTTCATCTGAATGCTACTAGTAAAAGTTGTTTGATTGCTCAAGTTGATGAAATTTGGCTGTGGCATATAAGAATGTGTCATGTAAACTTTGACAACATTATCAAAATAAGTTCCTCTCAGGTAGTGAGAGATCTTCCTAAGTTGATTAATCCTACTAATGCCATATGTAAGGAATTTCAGTTAGGAAATCAAACTAGAATTTTATTTCACAACAAACATCATTGTTCAAATGAATTGTTGGAACTTGTGCATATTGACTTGTGTGGTTCTACTAGAATCAGAAGTTTATGAGGTTATAGGTACTTCATGTTTCTTATTGATGATTACTCTAGGATGATGTGGGTTACTATCTTAAGGGATAAATCTGAAGCTCTAGAGAAGTTCAAGATCTTTAAAGTTATGGTTGAGATAGAGACAGGTCTAAAGATTAAGTGACTGAGATCAAATAGAGGTGGTGAATTCACTTCTGGTGAGTTTAATTCTTTTTGTGAAGAACATGGGATAAAGAGACAATTATCTGCACTGTGGACCCCTCAATAAAATGGAGTTGTGGAAAGAAAGAACAAGACAGTTCTAGACGCTTCTAGGAATATGATGCTAGAAGGAAATATCCCTCATTTATATTGGAGAGAAGTTGTGAGTACTATTGTTTATATCCTCAACTAGGTACAAATCAAAGGTAATACTGGTAAGACTCCTTTTGAGCTATGGTTTGGTCATAATCCTACTGTTAGATATCTCAAAATCTTTGGGAGTAAATGCTATATCATAAGAGATGAAGATATAGGAAATTTTGATGCTAGAAGTGATGAAGGAATATTTCTTGGATATTATACTAAGAGTAAGGCCTATCGATGCTACAACACAAGATTGAAGAAAATGGTTGAAATTGAAAATGTTAAGGTTGATGAAGACATTTCTAAACCATCCAAAACTTGTGGATACAATTATGATGATAAGAATGACAGTACAAACAAAAATCAAACTTCAAATCAAGTTCAAATTGTTCCGGTGAATCAAGAAGATCAAGAAGGAGAGACTAGTGAAAGTATAGAAGAGAGATCAAAAGAGCCTAAAATTCAAGAAAATTCTAAGACTCCAAGGTATGTGAGATTAAATCATTAAAAAAATCAAATTATAGGAGATAAGAACAAAGGTTTCCAGACTAGGAGAATAATTGTAGAAGAATACTATTTGATTTCAAAGACTAAGCCAAGTAATGTCAATGAAGCATGCAAAGATGAACATTGGATTGAAGCAATGAAAGAAGAACTACAACAAATTGAGAAGAATAATATAAAGATTCTTGTTCCTAGACCTAAAGACAAAAATGTAATTGGAACTAAATGGGTCTTTAGAAACAAATTGAATGAACAAGGTGAAGTTATCATAAACAAAGAAAGATTGGTATGTAAAGGATACTCTCAGACGGAAGGAATTGACTTTGAAGAAACTTTTTCTCATGTTGCTAGAATTGAAGCTGTGAGACTATTTCTTGCTTATGTTGCTTACAAAAACTACAAATTTTATCAAATGGATGTCACGTCAACATTTCTAAATGTAACATCTTAGATTTTTCTGCAATAGTTGTGACTAGATAAACAAAGTTAAATCCTAATCTAAATAATCTAAAATCTAACAACAAAGAACGAATAAGTAAACTAAATAATAAAACCAAAATGATCTCACCGATTATGCGTTCACCCTTTCAAATTATCTCTATTGCTCTTCTCCATTTTTCCTTTTCAGTATTCTTGCCCTCAGATTTCTTTGTTTGAATGCAAGTATAGTATTGTCGAGTGTCTAAGCAAAATATCGAAGAATAGTTTCTCTTCTCAAAAGTGTATTATTTCGGGAGGAGGAATAATGATTGTGATAGGCCATTTTATAGATTTTGTGTTTTTGAACGATCAACTTAGATTGAAAGAGAGATCAATAGATGAGATTGATGAATGCCATGCGATGTGAGTTATGTGTTAGATAGAACGTGAGTTAGAACATGAGTTAGAACATGATTTTACGAAAGACTGAAGATAGAGACTAAATTAGAACGTGAGTTAGAACACAAGTTCAGATCTTAATCTCCAAAAATAGTCGAAATAGACTTTGTATGCAAAAGCCAAAGTTGGAACTCGAAGACTTAATGCATTGGAATGCAAATAGGAGTTAGAAATAGTTAATCAACCAATTGTAATGGAGAGTCTTCTCGCATAGATAAACACGAAGATAACTAAAGAACTAAAAATAGATCTCAAGTCAGAAGGTGAGTGAATGAATTAGATAACTGAATGATAGAGGAATGCGACACAATCAATTAAATAGGAATTAAATGTTAATTTAATTTAATCATTTGAAAATGAGACTTTAATTAAATAAATAAAGTAATTTATTTAATTGACTTTTGGAAAGGATAATATAAATAATTAAATAATAAATATTTAATTATAGATAAAGGGGGTTAAATGAATAATTAAATAAAGATATTTAATTATAGTTGGAAAAGTATGATAAAGGGGTAATTAAATAATAAATTATTTAATTGATAGATAAAGGGGTTAAAATTAATTAGTTCGCAACTTAATTAAACAAATATGATTTATTTAATTAATCAAGTTGAATAAAGATTAATAATGAATTAATGAATTAATTAAAAAGCAGTATTTAATTAATAGAGGAAATATGTGTTGAAAAGGTTAATTAAATAATATACATTATTTAATCAAGATGACGAACTATAGAAAATTATGTCGAAATGTGTACTCACAGGCCTAGACCAATTTTCGGTATCTACAATTTGCCCCTCTTTGATACAATGTTGGTACAACATTGTGTCAAAGAAAATATGCCCTGATCGTGCCCTAGCATGAAACAGGTAAGGTATGCCCCCTCGGGAAAATTGACAATTTTTGAAAAGTGTCAAAAAAATCAGGAAATATTCCCGATAAGTCAATTTGATAGTTAGAAATGCTATGGAGTTGATGGAATTGAATTTGGAGTTAATATGGACGAATATGGGTCGTTAGAAGTTAAAAGGCTATGCGGCCAATAGAGAAGGGCTGAACAAATGCCATTTTTAACCCACCTATAAATAGGAATTAGGTCAAATTTCAATTCATTTGCACCCAAAAGAGATAGAAAAAGTTGAGTTTTGGCTCTAATTGACTGTCAAAATGGTGCCTATTCCGTACACCAGGCATCGAGGATATTGAATCCGGACCTTCAGGAGGCCAGCCAATGCAGGACCACCGGTATGTACACGAAAATGAACCTTTGAAAGTTAATTTTGCATGCTTTTCTAGGCATTAGAAAATTAACAAGCAAATGCGGTGCGTCATAAACGACGCATATGCCGTCGTATTCACCGCAGTTGACTGTGAATCGACGCATTTGCAAAAACGCGCTAGGGCTAGATTTGGCTAGTTACGGAATGACCGCATGTGGAGCAGTATGCCCTGCATGTTTAGTTATGCATCGCATGTGTATTAGGGTTAGACACAAATGTATTTATGAACCACATATGCATCTGTGAGATGCATATGATTTAATTTGGTAGGCTGATGAAAAATGCACCGCATTTGAAAAAATGCACCACATGTGGTTAAGTGAACCACATGTGCAGTAGGTGGAAAGGGTGTGTGTAAAAAAATGCAACTCATATGCAATATGCACCGCATGTGAGGCTCTATGCAACGTATTTGTAAAAATGCACCGCATCTGTAAAAGTCAGCCGCATTTGAATAGTAAAATTTTTGAAAAAAAATTTCCAAGAAAATTTTGAAAAATGTTGACACCATGGTTAAATTGCAGGAGGTCATAGATCCTATTTACACATGGGAGTCATGACCAGACACATTTGACTTGAGAGATAATTTTACATCTGTAGAGATTTGACTGCTATGGGTTCTAGGTCTACATCACTGTTTATCGATGCCTGCCATTCAAGTGAATAGGGGGATGTTGATGACACTATGTGAGTGATGGCATTCAGAGACATCATCATTTCATCTACCGACTGGGGAGGCCACTATCACATTGGAGGATATGTACAAGATTTTGAGACTACCCATTAGAGGAGAGAGGGTTACGTATGATACCCAGTGAGGGTTGACTGAGTTGGCACGGTTCTATCAGGTGGATGACATCAGTAGGCTCAGGATTGAGCATTACAAGATTAGATTTCCAATACTAGCAGATAGATACGATTGGATTGACTGTATCCTATGTACTTTGATTGGGGGTATAGTTCTTCCAGACAGACGGGTTCATGGATTTCCAGTGGGATGGGTAGCCATGCTGGTCGGCATGTTGGAGTTTGAGATGAGATATCCATGGGGTCCATGTATACTTGGGATGTTGTACTTCCATTTACATGACATCGCCTACAGAGATGCACAGTCGTTGAGTTGTGGGATGACACTGTTGATGGTATGGGGTTGGGAGAGGATAGTTGTTTTCCGTCCTCCAGTTATAGTAGAGAGAGAGGAGAGACGTCTATATGTGTTTCGATATATAGGACAGATTATGCAGACCCATGTGGGAGACACAGGGTACTGGCAACATGCCTTGGACATTCTTGACCAGTTCACATGGAGACCTTACATGGATTGTGAGGAGTGGGTGGATGAGGATATACAAATGTCATTCTATACATAGACACAGTATCTCATTGGGAGGACTATTTCTAGTGTTCACATTATCGAGAGACATCTGCTAGATAGAGTTCTGAGACAGTTCAAGGAGGTTCAGGATGAGCCTCGAGGTAGAGCAGAGTTTGCTCGGTCATTGAGAGAGGTTCCATGGTAGGGACCCATGATTCCAGTGGCTACTGTGGAGGCAGACATACAGGCA
Organism: Sequoiadendron giganteum; assembly: GCA_007115665.2. Lineage (NCBI taxonomy): Eukaryota > Viridiplantae > Streptophyta > Pinopsida > Cupressales > Cupressaceae > Sequoiadendron > Sequoiadendron giganteum. The sequence goes on along the minus strand of CM021109.1, from coordinate 320,978,550 downwards.
TTACAGCCAGTACAGTGGGGATGGAGAGATGGATTAGCAGATCCAGGGACTACATCTGCATATGATGCATGGTGGGCGGTTCATCATCTGATTCCTTATACAGATCCTGACCAGCTAACACTAGTCGAGAGATGAGGTATAGGGCCGAGAGGATGACAGAGAGGTGGAGGTGCCAGAGTGGGTAGAGTTGGTGGTAGAGGTGATGGAGATGATGGCAGAGGCAGAGGTAGAGGTGGGAGATGAGGATGGAGAGGATGGAGAGGGGGTCAGGCAGGTGGACATGCACCTATTCAGGAGGCAGTAGCAGTTGATGTAATGATGGCAGACATCGGAAGGAGAGTGGATCTATAGGTTGGGGGTGTTAGTTGAGGAGGATGTAGCAATAGATGCCAGAGTAGAGGATGTTGTAGAGGATTTGGATGCGGAGATAGCCTTAGACCCTTTGGGTGTGTTGGCAAGATATGGAGAGGATGATATAGAGGATGACGATGAGGAGGATGCACAGATGGAGGAGCAGGAGAGAGAGCTCCGAGATCGGATTGTAGATGGGAGACCGGATGATGATGCTCATAGAGATGGTGACAGGGAGGCCTTGGAGGAGAGACTTAGACTTATGACCACAGAGTTTGAGGTGATGAGACTAGAGAGGGATAGTGCCTATATAGAGAGGGACAGTGCTCTTGAAGAGAGGGACAACGCTCACTCAGAGAGGGATAGTGCTCTCATGGAGAGAGACCAGGCTATAGCACGAAGACATGAGATAGAGCAGAAATTCATAGAGGTTAGATGCCTTTGCAATGGGTCCTCATGTGATGGTATGGTGCGAGAGTTGGTCAGATCAGTGGAGAGAGCCACTTACTACAGGGATCTTTATGAGGTAGTGGTGCTAGCAGAGAGACGAGCTCCTAACTTTTCAAAGGTGCGGAGTCAGAGTAGGAGTCATAGGACACATAGCAATGAGGGGGTGGTAGGACCATTGAGGCCAGGTCCATATGAGAGGCCTTCCACCTCATAGAGAGAACCTCTGAGTCTTTTTCCACCACCATAACCATGCGATAGCAGGGGTAGTGGGACATAGTGACAATGTTACATATGTAGAAATCATATTTTGATCAGAGAGCCTACGAGCTCATGTTTTTTATTTATGAATGGATACATTCAGACATTGTATTGTGACACACTATGTTGAGCGATATATATATGATTTTGGCAGCTTCTACATGATATGCAATTCTATTTTATGAATGATGCTTTATTTCTACATGATTATGTTTCCTAGATGATGTATAGACATGTATTATGAATGAGATGTTTCTATATGTTATGATTTATGCATATAATAATGATGTTATGGATGATTCTATTTACTTATGATAACGGATGCAAATGTTCTATATGATGTTTATTTATATGTGATGGTGATATGTACACGCAATGTTGACATTATGTATGTTATGATGATGCAATTCCTATGTTGTAATGATGAAATGCAATGTAATGCAACTATGTGAAATGCTCATTAAATGTATGCTAATGCAAATGATCTAATGTTTTTATGGTGTCACAGGACTTTATCTTTTTGAAAAAGAGAAATGTTAGGATCAAAATGAATTCAGAATGTTAGTAAGAAATAATTAAATTTGATTGATGGAGAAAAAGATATAATGAAAGTTTGATTGATTGAGAAAAAGACATAAACTTCGATATATTTCCAAATACGCTATACTTGCTTGTTATCATCATTGGGTAGGACATGACACAGATGGATAGTACACACTATGATATGAGATAGACCATAGCATACAAAGTCATCCATCTGCGAAAAATAGACAGTCACAGACAAGGAGTGTCTTAACTCATACTAAGGACAGTAATTGCCCCAGTCGTTTTGTCAAGACAAACCACAGATAGTAGACAAATAAAAAATGAGTCATGAGATGTCATTGCTCCTCTAAATCCTTGATAGGAAATCCTTGAGGAAACTAGTAACATGACTCAAAAACCAATGATAAAAAGATAGTTCACAGACAACAGCCAAAGAAAAAGAATCTTGAGACATCGTTGCTTCTCTAAATCCTTCAAGGGACATCCTCAAGAGAGCTAGTAATAGGATCTTGCACAAATCGATAAAAAGATAAGACGAAATAAGATATAAAGTCATAAAGCTAAATAAATGTATTCACCAAAACTTGATCTTGTGGGATTGTTTGATGTTTGATGTTTGACATAGCGTAATGTGAGAGAATGACACATACCGCTTAAGACGTTGAGTATGGTTTTGACTTGGTGACTTCTCTATAAGGTGTGACAAAGCCTAGTTTCAGAAAAGACACGTGTCGTATAAGACATTGGAGTCTGGTCACGTTGAAGTGACAAACCACATGAGACTATGACAAGTTGATGACATCTGTTGACAAGAAAGACATATCTTGTGTAAGACATAGATTGATTGCTTTGACAATGTGTTTGATATTGACTTGCTAACTTTGAGATGTTTTGCCTTGTTGATGCATGACTTGTGTTTATTCCTTGACTGATAAAAAGTGTGTGCGTGCATGGACAGTGTGACATGAGATTATACCTTAAACTATGATATGCAACTTGTGTGATAGTGATTGTGAATGAACCCTATTGGACTGACCTAGTGTGGTCTCGGGAGCTCATCAATTGATTAGCCTTGCCTACGTTGTACACGCAAAGACCTCGTAGTTCGACATGACCAATGACTTTGAATATACAAAGCGTGATGATTTAAATGTGTGTTATACATGACAAACCTAGACTGATAGACCTAATGCCTCGAGGGCACATCAATTGATGACCTTGCCTACATCCCAGTCGCAGAGGCAACATAGTTTGACTATGACTGTGACTGACCTAACATGACCGACTTGACATGATTGACTTGACATGATGACTTGACTCTATTTTTGGGATTTTTAGACATTTTTCAATTTTTATTTATTTATTTATTTATTTTTTGCATTTTTGAATTTTTCTAATGTTTTGGAGATTTTTCAAGACATTTTTGACGATGCGACATTATGTACACGGTGTTAGGGCATAGAACAAGGATTTTCCCCCAGCCGGGAATAAGATTTGGAAGATGGAGTGGGTAATGTGAGGGAATGGATGCTACATGTCAATCATTTCAAGGAATGGATAAGACAACCATTTATTATGAATGATGGTGAAAAAGTCTGATTAGAATGATGGTAGACGGAAGAGCAAGCTTGACTACACATGTCGCCTGTTTGCTAGGTTTTCACCATGGTACTTATCCATAGCACCACCGAAGTGGTTTTCACTATTGGACGGATTTATTTCTCTTTACTTTTTTGATGTTCTCAATTTTTTTGGTGTTACAAAGATGCTTGTTTGCCAGGTTTTCATCTAGGTAACCATTTTTTTATTTTTATTTTTTTGTATTTTTCTAGATTAAGACACGGATTCTCAGAGACTAAGCATAGAACCTTTTTAGATGTAGACTGTTGATAGGAGACAAAAGCGGCTCTCCTTTAGGAGTAGAGAGTTGGTACGCTCCTGATCCAAAGGCTTATGTGACTATATAGGGCCCCAACCAGTTAGGCTTGAACTTACCTGTTTTTTCTCTTTTAGCTTGGTTCTTAGGATTCTCCATTAATAACCGGTCACCAATGTCAAAATGTCTATTGAGAACCTTCGTATTGTAACTATGACGAAGATGATTCTGATATGCTTGCAAATGATCTAATGCCTTTTGTCTTTGTTCATCCAACAATTCTAGCTCTTGTAATCTTGAAACATGGTACTCTTCATTGTCAACATGACCCTTCAAGGATACCTGTAGAGAAGGTATTTCAACCTCGATAGGTAAGGTAGCTTCGAACTCGAATACGAGGGAAAATGGAGTGGCATCAGTGGGAGTAAGAATGCTTGTGCGATAAGCCCATAAGGTAGGATTAAGCTGTAGGTGCCAATCATGGCCAGAGTCATTGACAGTCTTCTTAAGGATTCTAAAAATAGTCTTATTAGATCCCTCAGCTTGGCCATTACCTTGTGGGTAATACGAAGTGGAGAAATGGTGTTTGATGTGGAATTCTTCACATAAATGGCATACTTCTTAGTTCTTGAATGGGCGGCCATTGTTATGATTATGGATTGTGGTACACCATACCGACAAATGATATAGTTTAGGATAAACTTAGATATTTTTGTGCCGGTTATGTATGTCATGGGAATAGCTTCAATCCATTCGGTGAAGTATTCGGTGGTGGTGATGATGAATTTATAGCCATTTGATGATGGAGGGTGTATCTTACCTATGAGGTTGAGTCCCCATTGGGCGAAGGGCCATGGTGAAGTAATTGGACAAAGCTCCCACACTGGTGCTCTTATCAAGTCTCCATGTATTTGACATTTTCTACACTTCTTTACAAAGACATATGAATCTTTCTCCATTGTAGGCCAATAGTAACCTAGTCTCATAATCTTGTGGGCTAGAGTGGGACCACTCGAATGAGATCCACATATACCCCCATGTACCACTCGCAAAGTTGTTTGTGCTTCTTCAACATCGAGAAATCTCATAAGGGTGTTATCTAAGGTGCGTCTATATAGGGTTTCTTCGATGATGGTGTACTTGGCTGACTTTCAGATGAATGTTCGACGTTGGTTATTAGACAAGTCTTGAGGTAGGGTTTGGTCAATGAGGTAATCAAATATGTCTTTATACCAAGGAGACGTAGGACCAACAATGGCACACACTATCACACTATCGGGGACATCATAAGTGGGAACCAAAAGTTGTTCAACCAAGAACTCGAACTTAGGCACATTACTCGAAATATCCAACAAGGAACCCACGGTTGTCATTGCATCTGTAGCTCTATTCTAGATACGTGGTATTTGTTGAAAAGTTATGTCTTTGAAATACTATTTGAAACTATCAGCCATTCACTTGTATGGTGCAGGCTTCTCATCCTTAGTCTCGTAGTCATCATTTACCTATCGGATTACAAGTTGGGAGTCACCAAAAACATGTAGGCTCTTAATTGTCCATTGAACTGCCATTTTCAACCCTATCGCTAGAGCTTCATATTCTGCTATATTGTTGGTACAAGGAAATGCAATCCTGAATGATTTGGGAATGGTATCACTTTGAGCTGTGAAAAATAAGATACCAGCTCCTGAACCACGATTTGTGTGTGACCCATCAAAGTATAGTTTCTATTATGTTTTATTGTCAATGTTGAAGAGAAATTCATCTGGAAAAACTACCACTAATGGATGGTCTGCCTTTATAGGTGCATCAGCTAGTTGATCTGCAATCACCTGTCCTTTTATAACCTTCCTTTCAACATATTGAATGTCACACTCACTAAGTATCATGACCCATTTAGCCAATCAGCCTGTTAAAGCACCTTACTTATGAGTTATTTAAGTGGATCAATCTTTGCAATTAGCATTGTTTGTCGATTGAGCATATAGTGCTGAAGTTTTTGGGTAGCAAAGACTATCGCAAGACAAGCACATTCTATGTTGCTATAATTCAATTCATAGCCCACTAAGGTACGACTGATATAATAGACCGCTCTCTCATGATCTTGATCATTGTGTTGTGCGAGAAGAGCCCCTAATGCCGACTGAGTTGCTGAGATGTAAAGTATCAATGGTTTTCCCTCTATAGGTGGCATTAAGACTAGTGGAGTAAGCAAATAGTCCTTGATTTTCTGGAAGGCCTCTTGACATTTAAGGGTCCATACAAATGACACTCCTTTCTTGAGTAGATGCTAAAATGGATGTATTTTATCCGCCAGTTGTACTATGAAATGTCTAATTGACTGTAATGTCCCTTGTAGGGTTCTGATTTGACCAATACTGACTAGAGGAGGAATTTCTATGATAGCTCTTACCTTCTCTGGATCTACTTCAATGCCTCTACTAGAGATGATATACCATAACATTTTTCTTGATTTGACTCCAAAGACACACTTCTTCGGATTTAGCCTGACATTGTAATTCTCCAACCTTTGGAATATCTTGTCTAAGACTTTCAAATTATCTTCCCTTGTTTTTGATTTTTCTATGATGTCATCTACATAACCTTCCATGAAAGTATGTACAAAGTCATGGAAAATTGTAGTCATGGCTCGCTAATAGGTAGCTCCTGCATTCTTAAGGCCAAACGACATAACATTCCAATAGTATGTGCCCCATGGACATGTAAAAGTTGTTTTATGTTGGTCTTCAATTGCTATTTTAATCTGGTTATATCCAAAGAAACCATCCATGAGGGATAGCATCTCGTAGCCTGCTGTAAGGTCTACTATCATGTCGATATTTGGCAAGGGAAATTCATCCTTAGGACATGCCTTGTTGATGTCTCTAAAGTCAGTACAAATGCGAATGCCCCCAGTTGGCTTAGTCACTGGTACAAGATTTGGTATTCAATCCGCATAGTCTATTGTCCTTATGAATCCTACATCCAAAAGTTTCTTAAGTTCTACCTTGACCAATAGAGCAATTTCCGGATGCATTTTTCTCAACTTCTACTTGACTAGTTTGATACCTGGCTGTAATGGTAAATGATGCAATATTAGGTCTAGATCCAGCCCAGGCATGTCAACATACGACCATGCAAAGTTTATTTTTCTCTTTGTGAAGAAGTCCTTAAACTCATGTTTTTCTGTCTCTGTTAAAGAAGCTGCAAAATATACCTTCCGAGGATTCTCTTCTATACCTATGTTGACTTCAATAGATTCTTCCACTAGCATCGATGACTTTTCTTGTTCAACGAGGAGAATATTTAAACCCCTATCCTTGGGTGCCGTTGAGAGGTTTTCGCCCTCGGGTACGTCCTTTATTTTGTATTTTTCTTCGTCCAAAGGCGCCTTTTAGTTTTCACCTAGGGACTCATCATTTTTCTTTTTATTGTCTTTTTTCTTTTCATTTTCATTTTTGTGACTAGAGGTGTAAATAGACTCCCCAAAGTATGCCTTATCATCCAAGTCTATGGTAAAACCTGCTTTATGGTCCCCTCTTGGTATGCCTTCTCTAAGTCCCATGAACTCAGCAATTGCTTCGTCGTTCTCGAATGTATCTATGATAGGTGTACCTTGTTGATCCCAGTCGATGAGTTTGGGATATATAAGGGGCATGTCATCATCGGAGTTTTTAAAGGTACCTACTGACAAGGTGAATACGGAGTGGTTGACATGGTCGCAAAAGTTTTGGACTAACTCCTTCTTATTCTTCTTCCTAGGTGTAGGTATACTCTGATGTGGGACCATAGTAAGGGAAAATTCATCAGAAGATGGCTTTTCAGGTGCCCAAGATGCATGATCAAGGGTTTCCCAATAATATTTCTCTTGCCATTCTTGTTCGGGCAAGTGCTTCTTAGGACGAGGACTAGATAGTTTTGGTTCAGGTTTCATGTTGAGGTCCAATTCTCCAAATAAGGCATCTATGTTCATAGTACTAGTAGATGAAAGGGACTCCCATTCACCATCGCTTGAGTAAGGGGATTCATTGAGAACTAGAGGTTTGTCGTAAACTAGGGGAAGTGGTTCATGAGATGTCTCGATGTCTGCGTAATCATTTACTTCCTCTTGAAATGATAACGAAGTACCAGGAAACCCGATTCTAAGCGGTTGACACCCTAGCCCTAGATATTTCGGTCGTGGGTATATAGTGATTGGCTCTGTCCTTCCATTATGATATAGACCTAACCCACTGTGCCCATCATAGCCTTCTTTTTACATTATTTTAAAACCTTTTCCATACTGGTCCTAGGCTATTTGAGTAGACAGGGAGGGGTATTCATGTTCTTATTGATACAACTAGGAATCACCTTGATCCACAATTTCTTTGCTTAACTCTCCCCATTTGGTTAATGTCATTGTAGGGGGAACATGAAACATGACCACTGACTATCTTCTATCCGCCATGGTTAGACCATATGCCTTAGGTGGAATCAGTTCACTAACATAGTATGATGCCTTTATTTTGTATTCGCCACAGCCCTTGTCTTGGATCTTGAGTTTTGGAGTGGATGATGGTGGTTTGAATGAAAGGGACTTAGTGAGACGTGAGGGGTCAATGTATTGGGATAAAGTGGATGAAGAAGCTTCTTGGTTAACTGGCACTTGTCGTTGTGGAATTTCCTTTAGGCTTGTACAATACTGAAAAGGATCTGGATCACCATCAATTGTGATCTCTATGCTATTATAGGGCAATTTGAGACATTGGTGGTATGTTGAAGGTACAACCTTCATTGCATGTATCCAAGGTCTACCTAACAACAAGTTGTATGGGAGGGTGAGATCCAAGACTTGGAAGTTGGTGTTCATGATTGTTGGGCCAATTCAGATAGGGAGTGTGACAACTCCTTTGGATGATATTTCCTCATCATCATAAGCCTTGATGACTATACTCTTAGAGGTATCTACACAGTCTTCTAAGAATCCTAATGCCTTAACCAATTTAAGGGTACACAGGTTCAAACTTGCTCCTCTGTTTACCAAGACTCATTTGACTCTGGTTTCATGGACTAAGACTTCGAGATGTAAGGGGTCATTATGATCTAACTTTTCAGTTGAGTAATCCTGTTGGGAAAATGTGGTATGATGCGAGTTGGTCATATATCCCACCATTTCCTCGAAACGATTGACATATAAGTCTATAGGAACGGTTGTATTCTGTAGATATTTTTCAAGGATGGCTCGAAGCCCAGGTGATAAGGTCAACAATTCCAGGATAGATATTTGCATGGGGGTTTTACTCAATTGATTAAGAAGATTGTACTTGAACTTGGAAGCTTGCATAGATGGCTCAGAAGAAGGACCTGGAATAGTGATCTTAGTTCTGCATGTGTTTACACTACATTCTGGATGCTTCTTAATGGTGAAGGTATCGACATGCTCGTTTTCAATGTGAAGGCTATATACGATCTTTCCTTTTCCATAGTCATAGTTGGTGTTTGCATAATTGGTTGATGGATTGTTCTTAGGTCCCAAACTGGAGGCTTTTCCTTTTGTGTGGTCATGTAACGGGTCCTTGAAGACCTTATGATCACTATTCTTAGTGTTTTTCTGCCCACCAACCTCTATGGTTCCGTTCTCAACAAAGTCTTGTATTATGTTTTTGAGTTGACGACATTGTTGGAGGTTGTGCCCTTTGCTTTGATGATATTCACAATGGGCTTTTTCATCCCACCAAGAAGGTTTAAACTGCCAAGGATCATACTCCCTTGGTTCCAAAGGTTTGATGAGATTGTGTTTAATCAACTCTTTGTAAATAACCTCGATTGGTTTTCCTAAGGGTGTAAATTCATGTGTAGTAAATCTCCTTTGTTGTGGTCTTTGTTGTTGTGAATTTTGGACATAGTTAGCTTGTTGATTTGGACTATCTGTCGTGTATTGATTGGAGTTGTACTCTCTAAGTGTGATAGTTGGTCTCCTATGTATGTTTTTAGCATCAACAATGCCATCATTTGTAACATTTTTGTTCCTAGACTAGCATCGCCTTCTATCATTTGGCGCGTTTTAATTTTTGACAATGGGGTTTCTGCCTGGTGCTTTCATTTCGCCTTTGTCAATAAGGCCTTTCTCAAGGATGATTCCCTTTTGTACCAAGTTTGAGAATGAAGTACAACAGTGTACCCTTAGATCACTTCACAATTTGGGGTTGATGTTCTCTAGGAATATTGTGACCTTTTGTTTTTCGGGTATTTCAACTAGACACCTACTAGCTAGACTTCACCACCTCTAGAAGAAAGTGGTGAAATTTTTGCCATCTTCTTCTGTCATGTGGCACAAGATTGCAATTGTTACCTCATTTTCTATGTTAAAGGCGAAATGTTCGATAAAATTCTCAGCTAATTTTCCCCAAGATCATATACCATAGAGAACCATTCCAGTCCTATCCTAACAAGGGTTCATGGAAATAGTCTCATCAAATATGTGGGGTCATATGCTATGTCCATGCATGCTGTTGAGAACTCTCTAATGTGTTCTATAGGATTCTTTCTCCCATTATACTTAGGCAAAATTGGTATAATGTATCCATGGGGGAAAGGTGTCATGTAAAGCGCTTTGTCAAAGGGACATGGACATAGGTCTTGCGCTGAGATAGTTCATTTTCCGAACATAGAAATTTTGTCCATCTGCTGTTGAAGATTTTGCATCTTGTTTTGAAGTACATTGACTTGTGTCAAGGACATGGTGTTCGTGATATTTGGATCAATGTAACTATTTTGATACGCCATGTTCTGTGACAGATTGTGATTAGGCAAGGGACTATATCCTATCAAGATATTCTGATTCGGTATAGGGATATTCCCTATTTGAATGGTTTGAGTAGGTATAGGAATGCTTCCTATCTGAAATATCTTATTTGGAATAGGAATGCTTCCTGTCTGAAAGATTTGACTTGGTATAGGTATATTTCCGCCAACTTTGGTTCTCTTACAAGTCGTGCTGGTGCCAAAGGGGTTGGAGGAAGTTGCCCCCGTAGTGAATTGTAAACCTTGTGTTATGTTGAAAGGGGTTGTTTTTACAATTGATGATGTTTGAGTTGGTATACCAGTTGGTATCGCTACAGTTATTTGGGGAATAGAGATTGTTGACGTTGCAGTTTGGGATGGTTGAGTTGACTGTGTTAGCAAAGTATGAATATCAAACCCTATGGGTAGTTTGGAACCTTCTGCTAGCAATTTTGCTAGATAGCGTTGGGGATCATTTTCCAAACATTCATCCATGAAGGATGAAAATTCAAGATCTTGCACTACTGCGTCTATGTCTTCTATGTAAATTTGACCATGTGTGTCCCTAGTGACATGTTTTTCTAGCAAAGGCTTGTGTGGTTGTTTACTTCCTAACGGTTGGTTTGTGAATGGATTGATGAATTCATTGGGGTCTGTCATTGCTTTGTGTTTCTTTTGGGACCTTGTTTCGACCATGAAAAAGTTACTCAAAATGGGTAATGTAGACTTTGCCTAAAAACAGATATGACCTATGTCTATGTTTTTGGATTTTTCTAACAATAAATGAAGTAGCTAAAATGGTTTCTAAAAGACATACACTAAGATGACGTATGATAGGATTGATGATATGCAAGATGTGAGTAGATTATGATGATAAATGAGTCTAAGACGGTATAACCTACCACCTATGGGATAAATGCATGCAAAGACTTGTTTTCGACCAAGGAACCTGATTGTATGACAAGGATAGTGACAACGTGAATTTTTCAAACTAGACTAAATGAGTTGAAAAGATCCACTAGATGGGACTAAAGTGACAAGGTTCAATGATTTTGACAAATCGACAAATGAATGTTTCCAATGATGAGGAAAGTTATCTATCTTTTGATATGCAATTTCCTAGGGAGTATCTATATGCATGCAACTTACGATGACTATGACTAGGATGTTTACTGTGACTAAGACGTATATGACACCTAATGATGGTAACTAAGATGTATATGACACCTAAAGAAGCAAGGTTTTGAGCAAAATTTACTAGTTTCGAATCTAAGGTTGATCTTAAAAAACCTACAACAAATTATCACAATGATGTTTGGACTCAGCTCGTGGTTTTTGATGTTTTCTGTTGACAGGAAAATGCGTTTCTCCTAACAATTGCGGTTCAGATTTTGATAGATGTGGATTTTTGATAGTGCATGCAGTATTTCTTATAGTTGCGGTTTTTCGATACACATGCGGCTCAAAAACTGACAGATGCATTTTGCATGGACGCATGCGACTCAAAAACTGACAGATGCAACTCGTGATATGCAAACTATGAAAAGTGAAATATTTGATAGCCAGATGTGGCTTATCCCCTAATAGATGAGACTCGCTAATACACATGTGGTGTTTTGACTGACAAATGCAACTCAATTTTCTGACAGTTCTATTTTACCCGAAAGTTGAAATTTTCCCGAAAGTTTTTGACTGACTTTGTTTGTTTTTTGATGAATACAGCAAAGAGAAAACACATCAATCAATGTATTTTTAGTTTTTGTGATGGTAATGACTATTAAGACTCAAAAAACAATTACAACCTAGGCTTTTAGGACAATACTTGTTGAATTCTTATTTGGATTTCTCCAGCTACGCATATTTATGGTGAATGACTACTATCTTGACCCCACTGGCTCCCCTCCACGACACTCACTTATACGAGGAAGCCAAGCTACTGTATCCATGAAACTCCCATGGCATACATTTCATTTCCACACATAAACCGTAAGAATATAAGACGGATTCATAGGGCCGACCCTGCTGCGCCAACAAGTAGGTAGGATTTTGGTAACTCTACAACAAGGTGTTTAATAAGCCCATTCTATTCATGGGACACTATCCAACGTCAGTGAGAGTCCATTTCTTTCCATCTCATCAGAATAGTGCACGTGATTCTTGGGCTTTCCCCAAGAATCCTCTTTTCTATACTGGATGGAAGTCGCTTGGCTTTAGCGTGCTACTGGTCTGAGTCGTCTTAGGGTGAGTACTTTTTCCCACCAAGAGAGACCCAAATTCTAGAGTTAGCAACCGTTTCTCTTACACCCAGGATCGCATGACTACACAAGTGGAGAGGATACTTCGGTGTACTGAATCGTAAGGGTTACAAATATGTGCAAAGCAACAACAAAGAAGACAGTAGTTCTTTTTAATCCAAATGACAATTTTCTATCTATCAAACAGAAAATTCATTTGAATCCCATACGGCAATTATCTATCAACCAAACAAAAGCTTGCTTAAAGAAATGAATTAACACAAAGGCATTAGGTCCTGCATGCAAATTCATCAATAGTTCATTGTTCTTTAGCTTTCGTCCTACATAAAAATTGTCTTATTTTTTAAATATCTTCTATGCTTCATCCTACAAACACTATGTTATTCGTCCTTAACACAACTGACACAAACATCAGCAAAAATCCAAAACAACTATAAAAATGAAAAGTCAAAATATGGATGCACGGAAATCGATAAAAAAGTGAAAAAGTGTTACCAGGCAGATGCGGTTTTTGGAGCCACAGATACATTTCGACTATTGACAGGTGGATGCAGTTCGCGAATTTGTTGATAGGCAGATGCGGTTCACGAGCTTGTTGATAGGCGGATGCAGTTCGTGACTTTGCGAATGCAAATTTTTATGATAGATGCGTTGTTGTTTTTCACATATGTGGTTCATGGATGCAGATGCATTGTTTAGAGGAACAGATGCGGTGCACCATACAAAAAACCTACAAAAACGAACAAAAAATGGAAAAGCGGAAAGATGCAAATATGTGCAGATTTTGAAGTGTGTTCACGTTGGGTTCACCAAATGTAACATCTTATATTTTTCTGCAATAGCTGTGACTAGATAAACAAAGTTAAAATCTAATCTAAATAATCTAAAATCTAACAACAAAGAACGAATAAGTAAACTAAATAATAAAACCAAAATGATCTCACCGAATATGCATTCACCCTTTCAAATTATCTCTATTGCTCTTCTCCATTTTTCCTTTTCAGTATTCTTGCCCTCAGATTTCTTTATTTGAATGCAAGTATAGTATTGTCGAGTGTCTAAGCAAAATATTGAAGAATAGTTTCTCTTCTCAAAAGTGTATGATTTCAGGAGGAGGAATAATAATCGTGACAGGCCATTTTATAGATTTTGTGTTTTCGAACGATCGGCTTAGATTGAAAGAGAGATCAACGGACGAGATTGATGAATGCCATGCAATGTGAGTTATGTGTCAGATAGAATGTGAGTTAGAACGCGAGTTAGAACACGAGTTCAGGAAAGACTGAAGATAAAGACTAAATTAGAACGTGAGTTAGAACACAAGTTCAGATCTTAATCTCCAAAAATAGATGAAATAGACTTTGTATGCAAAAGCCAAATTTGGAACTCGAAGACTTAATGCATTTGAATGCAAACAGGAGTTAGAAATAGTTAATCGACCAGTTGTAACGGAGAGTCTTCTCGCATAGATAAACACAGAGATAATTGAAGAACTAAAAATAGATCTCAAGTCAGAAGGTGAGTGAATGAATTAGATAACTGAATGATAGAGGAATGCGGCATAATTAATTAAATAGGAATTAAATGTTAATTTAATTTAATCATTCGAAAATGAGACTTTAATTAAATAAATAAAGTAATTTATTTAATTGACTTTTGGAAAGAATAATATAAATAATTAAATAATAAATATTTAATTATAGATAAAGGGGGTTAAATGAATAATTAAACAAAGATATTTAATTATAGTTGGAAAAGTATGATAAAGGGGTAATTAAATAATAAATTATTTAATTGATAGATAAAGGGGTTAAAATTAATTAGTTCGCAACTTAATTAAACAAATATGATTTATTTAATTAATCAAGTTGAATAAAGATTAATAATGAATTAATGAATTAATTAAAAAGGGGTATTTAATTAATAGAGGAAATATGTGTTGAAAAGGTTAATTAAATAATATACATAATTGAATCAGGATGATGGACTATAGAAAATTATGTTGAAATGTGTACTCGCAAGCCTAGACCAATTTTCGGTATCTACACTAAATGGTGAATTAGAAGAAGAAGTGTATATTGAGCAACCTGATGGATTTCAATTGACTAATCAGGGAGATATGGCTTGTCGGTTGAAGAAATCATTGTATGGACTCAATAAAGCCCCTAGAGCTTGGTATGCTAGATTGGATAAGTATTTGTTGAAGCTTGGATTCAAAAAAGGTACTGCTGATAGTAATTTGTATTTCAAGATTGATGATGATAAAGATTTTTTTGTGGAAGTCTTTGTTGATGATATCATTTTTTGAGGAGATGATGGTTTGTGCATGAAGTTTTCTAATGATATGCATATTGAGTTTGAGATGTCAATGATTGGAGAGTTTAAACTATTTTTGGGATTGCAAATTACTCAATTAGATAAAGGGATATTTATATCTTAGTCCAAGTATTTGAGAGAACTGATAAAGAAGTTTGGTATGGAAAATTCAAATCCAGTCAGTACACCCATGGTGACCGGATGTAAGTTGACACAAGATGATGATTCTCCAAAGGAAAATCAGACTAGATATAGATCAATGATTGGTGGATTGCTTTATTTGACTCAAACTAGACCTGATATCATGAATGTTACATGCATTGTTGCAAGATTTCAAGTCGATCCTAAGGAATCTCATGTGACTATTGTGAAGAGAATTTTTAGATACTTGAAAGGAATAGTTGATTTTGGCCTATGGTGTCCTAAAGATGATGATCTTACTTTGAGTGCCTTTACTGATGCTGATTGGGCAGGAGATGTGAATGATAGGAAAAGTACTAGTGGTGGCACATTTTTCTTGGGAAAGAAGTTGATTTCATGATTAAGTAAAAATTAGAATGTCATTTCTTTGTCTACTACACAGGCAGAACATATTGTTGCTACTACAATTGTACTCAAGTATTGTGGATGAAGCAAATGTTGAAAGATATCATAGTTGTGTATGATGAAACTTTTTCCATATTCTGTGATAATTCAAGTGCTATAAACATTTCTAAGAAACTGGTGATGCATTCAAAGATCAATCATATATCTATCAAGTACCACTTTTTGAGAGACAGAGTGAGTGATAAGGAAGTCAGAATGGAGTATGCGCCTACTAAGGAATGGATTGAAAACATATTTACTAAGCATTTTCCTAAGGATAATTTTTAGTATCTCAGAGGGAAGTTAGGGGTGATTAACCCTCCTAATCAAAACTAAGATGCAATACATTGCATTAGTCTGAGCACTTCATAGTCATATCTTGATTCAAATTGATGTTGTGGTGGTTGCTACTTAGGGGGAGTAGTCAGATGATTCAGATATGTGGTTCAGAGTTTGTGTATCTTTTTCACTGATGTCAAAGGGGGAGAAGAGTAATGTGAAAAACTATGGAAGAGTTAAAAAGAAAGGGGAGAAGAG
Source organism: Sequoiadendron giganteum (assembly GCA_007115665.2). NCBI lineage: Eukaryota > Viridiplantae > Streptophyta > Pinopsida > Cupressales > Cupressaceae > Sequoiadendron > Sequoiadendron giganteum. The sequence continues at coordinate 320,962,614 of CM021109.1, read as the reverse complement.
TTATCTGTAAAAGAAAAGAGTCAGAACCTAAGGGGGAGTAAGTGTTGGAGTTAGCTGTGTTGATGGTATTTTTCACATCATGTGTTTCTAACAATGCCAAAGGGGGATATTTTTGGATGTTGTGGTTGCGTTGCTGATATGTGGTTATCATTGATGTCAACACTATTAGCATTAAATTATTTAAGACTATATATGTCAAGGATATTGAGAAAATTGTAAAAAAATATGTTACAGGTTGTTTGTGAAGTAGTAAAGATCGGTGTGTTGGAAAGTTCACTATGTTGATGGTGAGTAGTTGAAAATTAAATGGTTTTTTGACAAGCCTATCTAGTTTTTACTCCATAATTTTTGGAGGTGCGCATGAAGATTTGAGCAAGTTATGATTTTTTATGTTCCGACAGTTATTTTGTTACTAGAAATGGTGTTCATGGAAGAAGATAATGTGATTTTGGTAATTTGAGTTATTGTGTATGTTCTGGTGATGTTTGTGTATGTTTCTATATTGTGTTCTATATTTATTGCATGTCCACATTGATCGTTGTGCTTGCGATCCAAGATTTTCTCTTGCATGTTCATGTTTTTCATGTTCATGGCCGACAAGGTGATTATAGCATGTCATGGATCTTCGAGGAAGATTCTTTGAAGGTTTTTTATGTTCAAAGATATTGTTTTGGATCTCTACTATGTTGTGGCTGACTTTGGTTGATTTGTATTGATAATTATTTATGTTTTTGGGCCAACAGTTTGCATTCATTCTATTATTTTGTTGAAGCCAACATGAAGTAATGTAATTGCTTGTTGCAGATATATATGAGTGGTTGTTTATCTCATTTGAGATATGCAAAAATGTGAGATGTGCAAGTTCTATGTGTGAATAAGGTTCATATCATTCAAAGGAAGAATAGAGTGTGAAGAAGATTGAAGAAGTGTTCATGTGCTTAATTGGAACTATACTCAGGCATAAGCAAATGCTACTTTCTCAGTTCAATTTCTTTAGATGGATTTAATCTGAATATTTATGTAAGACAGTGAGTCTTCCTTTGTATTTGAGCAGTGAGGTCTAGGCAGTGTGCCTTAATTCATGTGCATTCCTCATTTATTCCTCTTATACTTTTAACAGGGTATAACTTGTGGATTAGCCTCCACCGTGGTTTTTCCCCTAACCGGGTTTCCACTCAAAAATCTTGGTGTTATGTATATTTATGGCGCTAGTAGTGATAGATGGATTTCATTTCACCAGTGGAATTTTAATGACGGGGATTAATAATGACCATCCCTCACAAGCCTTGTACAAGAAAAGTAAATGTTCCTAAAGTACTGGGATGTTTGCAAAAAAGTGACACGTGGCCTGGCTCTTGAAGCAACATGGCTAGGTGGGGCCTACTATCTAATTGTGACCTCATGTTTTCATGGGCTATGATTGTCTATGTTCTTTCCCAAGTAGTGATGTGGATTTTCAATGATTGTTGACTCAATCTGAGTCGTCCAACTTGCCAAGTTTCTTCTACATCAATGGTGTAATTTCAAAGAAGTTACTGATCTTCCATGTGAGGAGCTTTTACAATCTGAAACTTATTTTATTAATGGCGTGAGTTTTTCAGAGGATTCTCTCTCGATCTCCTTGCGTACGAGCGGTAACCTCTTGATAGAAACAATGATGCACTGTACGCCTAAAATAAAGTTTTGGTGGCAATATCAACCACTAATCGTTCGCATACCCATGCAAAAATTTGGGAAATTAATACTCCCTGCACTTGATTATTCTATAAGTAACGATTGAATTTATCTGTATTCTTATTGCAATATTTTAGTTGGCAAGTTATGGCTTTGTTTGCAATATATCTAAGTTACATTTCCCTAATGGATAATTTTGAGCCATGTTGAAGTGCAAGGATAGGTGCAAGGAGTTTGTGGAAATTAAAGGAACAGTGTCCTCTAGACATTCTTGAGGCAAATGTCTAGGGTATGGGCAAGAGGTTGAGGCACTGTAATTCCCCTATTGTTCTTTCTTCAAGTTCTGGCAGTGATTGTTCTGAGACTGACTCAGATTATCATTGTTATCTTATGACCTTAACTAAGCTCATGGGTATAAACGAAGAGGCCCTTGCAGTTGCACCAACAACTGCAATGGCACTGTGCTAGGTTGCTAGAGTTCATGCTGATGTGGATGAAAAGAAGAAGGTGGTTCCGCCTCTAACTGAGGCAAGAACCAGAAGTGGTCGCTTGTACTGGGGTTGTGTGTCAACCAAATGATTGCTAGTGTTGGGTGTGTTGCTCGTGGGCGGTGATTTTCCTAGTGTTTTGTCTTGTAGATGTGGACGTGCGCATACGTGGCACATTCTTTTTTGTCTCTTCTCTGACTGGTTACTGTGTAACCATTTTTTTTTGTTCCTTGGATCATACACAATGTTTTCTAATGATGAGGAATGTGAATTCAAATTTCATGTTGACTGAAATTTATTTGAAATGAACGATGTAGCCCAATGCTTTATTGCTCTCCTATCCTATAAAGGAGATTTCACGGCTCATTTTTTAGGGTCAGATATTCGTATTTGGTGGCTTAGTTTCTTATACAGACAAGTTTGTTTATTGAAGGTTCTACTAACGATATTAGCTAGTGTGTTATCTTTAGGATATGAATAGAACAAGCAATCCATGCTTATGTAATTACAAATACTAAAGCAATAAAGAACAATTAATTAGAACAGTTGCTCTCCTGGTGTTGTGTCATAAGTTGTGAATGATTTTATCAATGATATATTCATTCAACCTCAATGGTATATTTGAATTTGTATCTCATTTTCATGCTTTAACTTAATAAGTTAATTAAATTGCTTAAAATAAGTTGTAGATTTGTGACATCATCTTCAGGATTCCTTAAGTAGTAGTGTTTTGACAGCTGAAAATCTCATGGTGTAAATCACTATGGTGATATGTTCGAAGTATCTAGGTTGTGTTTTATATGACTCCTACCCAATGGGCAAGGCACTGGATAATCTCTTTAGGATCCCTGTTTGAGAATACTGAGCTGGGTTTTAAGCACAATGGTTTAAATCTAAACAAATTTAATACATCAAATCTTGTCTCTTCGAATATGTAAATCTTATATTGAAATCTTTTATCCTATTGCTTTAAGATAATTTTTATTATTCTTTGGTCTACCAATGCTAGAATAATTACTATCTCATTTTGTGTGTAGGGATTGTAATCTGTAAGAAGAAGTGTTCTTACCAATCATAAAACATTCTTATGAACACACTTAGGTTTACCCACCTTGGTTTCACAGAGCCAAAAGTGTAGGAGGTTTAGTCTTTGACTTAATCTTGTTAGTTGGACACTAGCCTTAGTGGTTCTTTATTATTGAGTTTGGCCACTTGTTAGAGAGCTTCAAATCCTAGCTAGAAAAATAAAACACTAACAGAATGGCGACTCTACTCGGGAAAATTCTGAATCTCCAGTTGCAGATAGTCATAGAGTCATATTATTGTTTTCCATTCTGAATTTGCATAGTGAGTGTTCTCAACCCTATTAGGAAGGGGTTATTGAAATAAGCCTAAAAGTCTCAATGATCTGTGGTGTCCCATTGATTCAAGAGTTTTAGTTGAATTGTGTTTTATTTGGGAGAACTTCTGAGAAATTTAAAGAAAAAAGAGAAAAAAGAAACCACAGCAGTTGGAGGCGGCTATCCAGAATCATTTGTTTAAATTGAATTTGAATGTTAAATTTGGATAGTGATGGATTGTGGTTTTGAAAGAGATTGGTAACGCAATGGTGTGACTCTGTTGTGCATAAAAACCCAAAATCTATCAAGCTTTGAAAAGGAATTTGATATTTCTTGTGAAATTCAGTCCTCTCTTATAGAGGTGGAAACTTTGTTTGAAGAACCAGTTGATGAATAAAGGAAAAGTCCCAGATATGTAGTACTTATAGTCAAGGAGAGAAAATTAACAACTGCTGCCAAAATTACCAGGTATTTCATCAAATCTAAATAGTTCACTATTCTTAATTGTGATGGATGTTTGTAATTAATGATGAAAATGGTTCCAAACTAGATGTCTAGCATCAAGAAAGGGAACAATGATTAGATTTTCCATACTTCTAATGATGCAACATGTACTAGATTTATGAAACAATGTTTATGTTTTACCATATCTCTGAAAACAAGGAATAATAACTTCAGTCACTAATGGAATCATGGTTGAGATGGTAAATGATATGTTTGATAAACATGTACTGTTTTGATGAATTTTAAATGGGCATAAGTGATTTCCCATATGAAAAGTCAGACATAAATATGCAAAGAGAACAAGCTGCATCAAGCCCTTCAAGGTGTTTTGTAACTCAAAGGTATATGCCTTTTATTTTCAGTGATGTCCAGTGGTTACCCTAATCTAATTCCTAAGAATATTAGGAAGTATTTACCAAAATATATGGGGCAGAGTGCAGAATCAACCTCTAAGCATTTACAACATTTTGTAGATGTAATGGTAGATTATGAAATCAGTCATGAGGATGTTGCTATGAAGCTATTTGTACAATCTTTCGGGGGTGATGTCAGGGATTGGTTTTCCTATTTGCCTACCTATTCTGTTAATTGATGGAATCAGTTGGTGATAGTTTTTATGGAATAATTTGGTGAAAGAGTTAATCCCAACATATTAAGAAATTTTTTTATGGGAATCCACATAAAAGAAGAAGAGTCAATCCCATATTTTAATCTCAAATTTTCAAGAGCTTTAAGGGAAATCCCTAAAGAAATTAGACCAAGTGAGGTTGCATGCTTAGTTACATATATCTTGGTGCTTTTGACAAGAGGATGTGTTATTTATTAAGGGATAAAGAGCCTACAAACCTGCACCAAGCATATCAAATGGCTATGTAAATTGAAAATAATATGAAATACTCAATGATGAAAGGGTATCTAGCTACAAGTATTGATTACCCTAGCCTAGCTCATACTAGTAAAATATCTGAGTTGGCTACTCAGAACACTAATTATGATAAGGGTTCTTTGAAAACTATAATATCTTCACCACTTTAGTGTGATGATAATGAAATCCAAGTTGAGAGCTAGTCCAATTTGAATGATGATGATCAAACTTCTCTTGTCCCAGAATTGTATGAAATGAAGAGGCAGGAGAAGGAATCACCAAATGAGTTTTTCTTGAGATTTTTAGAGGCCTTAATACAAATCCCTAGAGATCATAGACCTAATGACTATGAATGCATTGATTTATTTTGTGAACTTTATGAGTCGGGGATAAGTGCTTTACCAGAAGAATTGAAACCTGCTAATTTGGCCCAAGTCATTAAGTGGATAGACATTGCAGAATCAACTAAGAAGGTATCTACACAAAATGAAGATAATGCTTTCTCTTTTGAAGAAAGCTGGATAATTGCAGAGGAATTTGAGGGGGAAAATGATGTAGGATTTTGTGAGACACCCATTGTGTTTCCTAATCCTAATTGTAATGCTCATATCACTGAGCTTTTGTTATAGGCCATTGATTGTGATTTCATAAGTAATGATTGCAGTACTGAGGATGGAACCGAGTTTTTCTTTTTACCAGAGTTGTATGGAAATAAGGAGCCTCATTTTTTTACTTGTTTCCAAGTGAAGGAACAACTTTCAGATGATATATATTTAGAGTATACTCCAGGATTACTGGCAATGGAACAAGTTTATTGTATAAATATTAAGGAGTTTGAGGACAATGAGGTGTGTGATCAGAAGAATAGTACTAGAGATAACCAATATATTGATAAATATATTGGTATTATGGATTGTCCTGACTGCCTATGTGAAGTTGAGATGGATGTGTTGTTGCTTTCTGACATTGATGTTGCTGGTGAAAAGATTCCATCTTATAATGAAGGTGACATTGATATTGCTGGTGAAAAATTTTCAGCTTGTTCTGAAATTTTCACTTATAAATTAACACATACAACAGGTGGTACTGAGAACAGGGAGGCCAGTGCATACTATTGTTCCTCTATTACCCATGATGAGATTGATATTTTTGACCCTATTTTTGAGGGTTTTCATTTGAGAATAAATGAAAAGTGCAAGGGAAGATCTATATTGAGAAGCCTGAGATGAATATGTTTACACATTCCCTAGAGAATGATGTAGCTAATATTTCCTACATTTGTAATACGAGGATGTATTTCAAATCGACAAAGTTCAGGTGTTGGCAACCAAGCTTATGTGGGAAATTCCAGGGTGAGGATTCCCTGAGATATGTATCATCTTTGCTGAGAAGTGGAAGTATGGATAACATGCACACAGTTTTGTATGAGAATTTTTTAGTTTGATGTACAAACTGATGATGATGCCAGAATGTGTGATGTTGCATACCTAATAAGTTATGAATGTTTCCACTTCTCAACTCAATTAAGCTAGCATTCTATGAAATATGACCAAGGGCAAAGTAAGGTGAAATATTATCATGGTCATATGATGATTTTAAAGTTTGGGTACAGGGCATTGACTGAATTGGTGCAGAGGAGTATTAATGAACATTATGATACTTCTAGGCATATTGATTACCCCATTATTTTTAAAGCATCAAGAAGTAAAGACTGTAAACTTCATTTGCTCTAGATACCTAAGAATTTTGTTTTTCACAGAGGAAAGTTTTAATTTTCTTGTTGGGTGGCTTGGGGCCACCAAGTTTGTATGCACGAGTCCAATTGACAAAGCATGGTGAAATATTTGTCAAGGCACTTCTATAATTCAGTGATCTGGTTTGCGAAACCAGAGATTCTAGATTCTTGCTATGCCCGTAGGGGGCATACATCCCCAATCGGACCCACTATTGGGATTCTTAGAAATTTGTTAAAATTTATGTCCAAATTGGGCATGGTTGGTTACTTTTACAAGACTAGAGGTCTGATAGTTTGGGTTTAGGTTTTTTTATCTCTTATGAAATATAATCAGTATTCTTTAGAAACCCTATTGTTATATTTCAATGTTGACTTGTTATGGAAGGGTACCGGTCACTTAAGTTGTCTAATCAAGCCTTTCCTTCATGCTCTTACCGGCCCCTTTTACCCACCCTATCGGTCTCTTTTTCCACTTAGGCTTAAATATTTATACCGCTAAAGGTTTTACTGGCCGGTCCCACCTGAATATTCTACATGTCCTATTGACAGTCTGGCTAACCGTCTGATCATGAGTTTCAATCAGGACTGTTCCTCACAAACCTCGTAGGTTTTCCTACTAATGTCACTAAAGTAGTGTGAGGTCTACGAGATGCTGCCATCTGGCATATACGGAGGAGTGGGGTCTTTTCCCGAGGCGCTAGCAGTGATGGATGGATGTCATTTCACCAGTGGAGTTTTAATGATGGGGATTAATAATGACCATCCCTCATAGGCCTCACACGAGCAAAGTAAATGTTCCTAAAGTACTACAAGATTTGCAAAAAAGTGACACGTGGTCTGGCTCTTGAAGCAACAGGGATAGGTGGGGCCTATTGTCCTATTCTGACCTCCTATTTTCATGGGCTATGCTTGGCTGCGTTCTTTCCTAGGCAGTGATGTGGATTTTCAATGATTGTTGACTCAATCAGAGTCGTCTGACTTTCCAGGTCTGTTCTACATCAATGATGCAATTTCAAAGAAGTTACTAATCTTTCGTGTAAGGAGCTTTTATGCTCTGAAACTTATTTTATTAATGGTGCAAGTTTTTCAGAGGATTCTCTCCCAATCTCCTTGCATGCGAGTGGTAACCTCCTGATAGAAACAATGATGTACTGTATGCCTAAAATAAATTTGTGGTGGCAATATCAATCATTAATCATTCGCATACTCGTGCGAACATTTGGGAAATTAATACTCCCTACACCTGATTATTCTGTAAGTAACTGTTGGATTGCTTTGTATTATTATTACAATTTTTGAGTTGGCAGGTGTTGGATTTGTTTGAAATCTCTAAGTTACATTTCCCTAGTGGATAAGTTTGAGCCATGTCGAAGTGCAAGGATAGGTGCAGGGAGTTCATGGAAATTAAAGGAACAGTGTCCTCTGGACGTTCCTGAGGCAAATACCCAGGGTATGGGCAGGAGGTCGGGGCATTGTAATTCCCCTGTTGTTCTTTCTTCAAGTTCTGGCAATAATGGTTCTGAGACTTACTCAGATTATCAATTTTATCTTGTGACCTTAAGTGAGCTCATGGGTGTAAATGAAGAGGCCCTTGCAGTTGCACCAATAACTGAAATGGCACTGTGCCAGGTTGCTAGAGTTCGTATTGATGTGGATGAAAAGAAGAAGGTGGTTCTGCCTCTAACTGAGGCAAGAACTAGAAGCGGTCACCTGTACCGGGGCCGTGTGTCAACCAAATGATTGCTGGTGTTGGGTGTCATGCTCGTGGGTGGTGATTTTCCAGGTGTTTCGTCTTGTAGATGTGGACGTGCATGTGTGTGGCACATTTATTTTTGTCTCTTCTTCGACTGGTTATTGTGTAACCATTTTTTTTATTCCTCAGATCATACACAATGTTTTCTAATGACGAGGAATGTGAATTCGAATTTCATGTTGAATGAAATTTATTTGAAATGAACAATGTAGCCCGATGCTTTGTTGCTCTCCTATCCTATAAAGGATATTTCACGGCTCATTATTTAGGGTCAGATTTTTCTATCTGGCGGCTTAGTTTCTTGTATAGACAAGTTTTTTTATGGAAGGTTCTGCTAATGATATTAGCTAGTGTTTTATCTTTAGGATATGAATAGAACAAGTAGTCCATGCTTATGTAATTACATATACTGAAGCAATAATGAACAATTAATTAGAACAATTTCTCTCCTGGTGTTGTGTCATAAGTTGTGAATGATTTTATCAACAATATATTCATTCATCTTCAATGGTATATTTGATGTGTATCTCATTTTCATGCTTTAACTTAATAAGTTAATTAAATTGCTTAAAATGAGTTGCAGATTTGTGATATCATCTTCAGAATTCCTTAAGTAGTAGTGTTTTGATAGCTGAAAATATCATGGTGTAAATCACTATGGTGATATGTTCGAAGTATCTGGGTTGTGTTTTATAGGATTCCTGCCCAATGGGTGAGGCTCTGGATAATCTCTTTAGGATCCCTATTTGAGAATATAGAGTTGGGTTCTAAGCATAGTAGTTTAAATCTGAAAAAATTTAATACATCAAATCTTGTCTCTTCGGAGATGCAAATCTTATATTGAAATCTTCAGTCCTATTGCTTTAAGATAAATTTCATTATTCTTTGGTCTACCAATTCCAGAATAATTACTATCTCATTGCATGTGTAGGTATCGTAATCTGTAAGAAGAAGTGTTCTTACCAATCATAAAAAATTCTTATGAACACACTTAGGTTTACCCACCTTGGTTTCACATAGCCAAAAGTGTAGGAGGTTGAGTCTTTGACTGAATCTTGTTAGTTGGCTTCCTTAGCGGTTCTTTATTATGGAGGTTGGCTACCTCTTAGAGAGCTTCAAAGCCTAGCTGGAAAAAACACCAACACCTACCACAACACTTAGACTCAACTTTTGGTGACAAGTACACATCAGTCTGCACTCTCTAGATCTACCTGTAAATTAATTTTTTAGTCTGTTTACTTTTATGAAATTGCATTCATCATGTTAGGCCATTTAGTCTTATTAGGTCAATCATTCTAAAGTATTTCCAATTCATTCCTAAGGCTCAAAAGGATTAGATCCAGGTCTAATTGACTCACCTTGGAGGTTGAAAGTCAATTTATATAGCTTGTTGATTTGCATCTTAATGAAATTTTTGAATTGATTGTCCCAATTGACCTTAAGTTTTAGCCATTAGATTTTAAGGTCACCACATTTTTATGTTTCATTTTTACATCATAGATTTCCAATTTAGTAGTCTTTAAAACACTAGATCTAGTTTTTGCAATTCTCATCTAGGTTTTGCATAATTTTGTCATGCATCTTTCATTTAGATTTGTATATTTCCATCATAAAAATCATAAAAATCTAAAAATATTGCACTCATATTACATCATAGGTTGCATTATAGTGTGTTTTAGTCATTTAGATCAGATTTTCCATTCAAAATTGCATATAAAAAGTGTCATTTTGTTCCAAAATTGTCATACATTTCATTTCCTTTGCATTAAAAAATTCTTGAAAAATAGTCATAGTCAAACTTGTTTGTAGATAGGAATGGTAACCTTAAAAATCAATATCAAAATTCATATTTTGAATTTTTAGAAACCTAAACAAAGACTTAGTTGCCCCTGGGTGAGACTGTCCTTGTATAAGTGCCTAAACAAGCCTTTTCACACTTTTCTATCTTTTTTTGCTCAATTTCATTGTACTTGCATACCCCTATTTTGGAATCAATAACTAAATTTTATAAATCATTTTTCATTTAGTTCAATTAGTGAAAATAAAGTGAATTGTTTAAGGTCCAAATTTGCATTCAAAATCATGATTTTTAGGTCTCCATATTTCAATCAGTCAATTATTACAATTTAGATCTAAAAATTGCATTAAAATTTATTCAAAAAATCTTCAACATCATTGCATACTTGCATTTTGCATCAAATTGGGATACATCAAGTGAATTCTAGAAAATTATTTACAGTTTCAACTATTTGTAAGTAGAATTAGCATTGTTAAGCAAAGTAATCTTCAGTCAAATTTCAAACTTTCATAACCCCTAAGTAGGACTCAAACGCCCTTTGGTGACCCTGTCTTGCTTGTCTTGACCAAAAATTATTTTGAGACCTCTGTTACTATGGTTTTTGTTTTCTTCTACTTGTTTCTTTTCATTTCTAAGTGTTTTTTGTACTTATTTAATAATTTGGTATTCATCTGGGGTGCTTTTTTGGTGTTGTAAAACTTGCATGAGTTTCACAACCTAGTGTCCTATTGCCAATACTTTAGTGAGACATAGTTCAAGACTCATGGCATCCCACGCTATTGGTACATCCATTATGGATGTTCAATTCTCCAACCCTTTTGTGATAATTGTTATCATCAATACTCAACCCATTTTGGACTCTATTCCCAATGCTACAATTCCCATGACCTTACCATCATCCACAACCATTGATTTTGAAACCATGGTAGCTCATGTGCCTAAAGAGAAATTGAAACAATTAGTCAAAGCCTTAAAAAAAATCAAGAATTTTTAAGCACAAAATATATCACTAGTACAACATTCCCTGTGATAGATAACGTGAGAAAAATTCTTGATGATTCTCAAGGATTAGAGGTAATGCATAGTATAACCCACATCATAGACAATCATGTACCTACAATGGCTAGTTGCGCTCAAAATTTGTGGTATACTAAAATTCAAGGATAAATTCAAGTTTCTCTCCCTACAAATATGGAATCTATTCCACATATACAAATCCAACTTTCGATGAAACCAAGAAATAGTATAGCTCCAAATTTGGGTATTTCCATTGATAATCCTTATATTTTTATCAACTCAAACATCATATCTCCAAACCAATCACCCTTAAAAAAATATATATATAGTAGTCCACCTAATATGTATATACTTCCACCATATTCACCTCATTCCAAACATGACAAGCAATGATTCCATCATAAACCAACTCTTACAAAATTTGGCATCCCTTAAACAAAAAATATCAACATTAAACCAAACTAAAAATGGGCAACCATCACAATAGGTCAAAATAAACCCATTGTCATTGGAGATATTGAAATCACAAATGCCATAAAACATAGAGGTGCCTGGCTTTAAGAAACACAACAGTAAAGGAGACCCTAGCAACCATATACTTGCATACATAGCCTTATTTAGTAACTTAATTTTTGAATATAAGCTCTTGTCTAAATTTTTTCCTACATTACTAAAGGACATGGCCTTGGAGTGGTTTTTTCATTACTGAATAACTCAATTCACTCATTTATCTAGCTTCTTGATTCTTTTCTCAATCATTTCCAAGTGCATATTGATCCCAAGATTAATATAACTAATTTAATGTGATGCAAACAAAGAGAAGGTGAAAAGATTCAAATTTCATAAGCTGCTATCAATTGATACTATCACAAGTGAATCTAACTCTCCCTAATGTGGAAATACAAAGAATGTTCAATGAAAAATTATAAAAGGACATAAGAGAAAAATTCCTATTATATAAATTTTCATCCTTTATAAGTTTTTGTACGATGCTTCATGATTATCAAAATTTAATTAATAAATACGAAGATGCATCTTCATCGAAACATACAAAGAAGTTTGAGCCCGCATATCATGACAATTATCAACAATTTAAGAAGCCAAATAAGAAATTTTTAAAGATAAATCCATCCCAAACAAACCATTCCAAACCTCAAGTTGCTACCATAAGCTCTACACCATACCAATTTAGACCTAATGATAGGAAAATTACTCTATTACCTAATTCCCTAGATTCAATCATGTTGCAACATTTGAATAAGAACCTAATTAGTTTTTCTCTTGTCAAACCTATGGACACAACCAAACCCTTACCACAAATTTATAACCCACATGTCTTTTTCCAATATCATTGACAAAGTGGACATGACACAAAATGATGCATGTATCTTAAGCATCAAGTGTAAAACCTCATCGATTCCAATCATATCTAGTTGGGAGGTGTTAATGAAAAATGGAATAAGTCAGTTTCCCCACCCAACCAAAAATTTTAAATTACCGAATTACAAATCATTCAATCGACTTTGTAAAAGCTAGTGAAGTCAAGAATTATGCGATGAATGTTGATAATATTGAGGATATGAATGATTATAACAATGATTATAAGAGTGATAATGAGGATGATCTACATGAAATGGTCACTCTAATATATGTTCAACCTTGTAAGGGCCAAACCACTTTGTTACCTAGCATTGGTTTCACACATATTGATGCATCTATATATGCACCCGATGGTCCTCCCTATATCACAAGAAAAATTAATGGCAAACCCACAATTGGGATGCTTATTGATCCCATGTGTGTAGAGAATGTGATCATCAAGAATTTCTTGTTTGTGTATGAACTTCATAAATATTCTTATGAACAATAGAAAGAATTGATAAAAACACATAATGGTTTTGCTTGCCATATGATAGGTTTGATCACTCTCCCATTAAAAGTTAGACCAAATAAATTAGATGTTTCATTATCCATCATCCCATCATCAGAATAATTTCGTGTGAAGCTAGGCTATCCATGGCTCCATGAATGTCATCTCATCAGTTATTTACAAGTGCATAATGTTCCCCTTTGAAAATGAGATATTTATAGTGCATCATAGTGGATTCAATCATTTATCTTCCTATGAATTTTTTTATTGTATTTATTTTGGCCTGAACCTATGGAACCTATAAATCCTTGTGAATATTTATTTTTCAAGTCATATCAAAAGTTCAAGGAAAAATATAGAATAATTATCTCTTAGCAATATTCTTTAATCCAATAGGTCCATGGTTGTTCCTTCTCCCCATCCCATCATTAATGAACCTATTATTGAGCCAAAAATTCTTCCAAGTAACTAAGGTAGGTACAACACAGTCCCTCCACCACTTTCCTACAAAAGAACAAGAGACAATAAGATGATTCCTTTTGTGCCACAAAAGATAAAAAAAGTGTATAGACCAAAATAGATAGTGATTTCCTAGACCCCGACGGTTCCTTCAGCTCTTCCCCTAAGGGAAGATAAGAGACCGATGGCTGATAAAACCACTCCTACCCCATCACAACTTAAAAAATATGTAAAGAAACTGACGTGCTAAAGAGTGTAGGTGCAAACATCATGTTATTTCTCATCAATTGGAAGAAAATAATAAACTAGTAACTATGCAAATAACTCAACAAGAAATCCAACTTTCACCAAAACAAGACATAGAAACAAAACAAGAGGAGAAACAAGAAAATTCAAATGCGATAACCATAAAACCTCTTATTGTGATCAATTTGGATGATGATGATGAGATTGCTAAAATTGATGAAGAAGTGCATAATCCATTGAATTTGTTATTTTCCACTTCTATGAAATTAGATGGGGGAAAATGTGATGATCCTCCTAATGAGAGTGACCCACCACATGTTAAACCTAGTGATGTTCCTAGTACAAAACTTGTCGTAGTCCCCTTGGATATTTTTTTTCCTTTCTTATATTATGATCAAGATTGGGATGTAGACGACTTGTTGTAGGGTGGCTCACATGTGCACTGCTTATTTGTATTTATTGCATGTGTTATGTGTGTTTTCTTGAATATGATGTGATCTCTCATGTTGTGCTACTTGGCATGTCTTTATGTTTGTGAAGTTTACTTTAGATGACCCTTGTTGCTCTGTTGGCACAAGGATACAAAGGAAACAAACTTGTCATGACATTCCTCTATTTGTATCTTCATTCTTCTATATGTCGTAAACTTTGTCTAAATTATTTTGTCTTATGTTTTCCTTTTGAGGATGATGTAAAGCATTGATACATTTAGGTCTCTTCAATGTTGACCCAAAATAGTTTTTGTCTTCTCTCTCTATGTGTCATTCTTCCATTGTGTTCATTGTTCCATGAGTATTTGGGGAACGATGTGAATTCTAAGATCTATTATATCACTGTAGCAAAGACATATATTGACCCCAAATCCATGGATCCCTTAGTGTACCTTTATATATTGCATTTAGGGGGTAACCCCTTATCATGATGAAGTTTATTTGGAAACATATCATTAGCATAGGGCTTTCTAAATAAGCTCTTGTGATCTCTTGTTGCATGGAATTTATCATTTTTCTACTTTAAAGTAATTTCTCACATCATGGTGTTTATAAATTTCTTTAAAGTGAAGGCATACATTGGTATTATTTTTCTTCAATTTTTCTCACAGGGGCTAAACTTATTGGTGCATTGACATTTAACATTTGAGATTTTCTTGGCTTGACTTTTTTCACAGGGGTTGAACCTAGTGTAGCATTGACATATATCACTTTGATCATTTTTGTAGCACTTTATCAAGGTTATTAAGGAGTATAGCTCTTGGTATAGTTATGGTCACACCTTGTAGACCTAGTGTGTGTTTCTAATTTTTCTACTAGTTTTGGGAGCTCACCTAGTGAAAAATGGTCCTCGTTAGCATGTGTGTCTTCCTCTTTTGTATGGATGCTAGCGTAATATAGCTTGATAGCCCATACCCCTTTTGTTTCTTTTTACTTATATTTACTTTGAGATTTTATGTTTGTCTATCTTGTCTTATTGCATATCATACATGAGTGTTTTTTTGTGCTTATGTTGGTTTTCCATGGGATCTTAGATTTGGGGGGCTTGGCCACCCCCTTGATCCTTTTTCATCCCATATCTTCAAAATTTGTATATTTGAACCCCTCTTGACATACATTTATCTACTTTAGTGTGATTCTGAGCATAAGTTCATACTCACTAAAGTGGGGGCTAAATGTAGTGTAGAAAATTGTATACCTTAAGAATTTCACATTATTTTTCCCCCGTAATTTATTGGACTTAATTAAGCTTGTAATTTTCCAAATAGTGCATTCCAAAGCCTAATTTTAACCATTTTTTGACACTAAAACAAGTATTAAACAAATGCATTCAATCATTGAATTGTCCATGACTTTGAGTGTCTTAGAAATTTGGGCCAGGACCCATTTTCCCATGGGTGACTAGGTCCCCCTTTTTAGCGAGGACCCAAATTTAAATATGTTCTTGGTAGTATTTTAACATCCAAAATTCAAATATGAAGTGTCAACTTTTGGAATCTAATTTTTGAGAAATTGGATAACACCTATAAATATAGTATTTTATCATTCTGAAATCTAACACACATTCAAGAGAAAACACAATTTCCAAGAGCACTATTAAGCAAGTCAAGAGAAACATATCAGAAAATTATTGCAGTAATTCAAGATCCAACATCATGTCAAATTTTTTTAGTTTATGTGTATTCATGTTCATGTTTTGTGAAGGCTAACACTTATTGTAGGTCTCCAAAGAATTCAAACATTCAAGTAAAGAAAGATACAAATCCTTGAAGTGAAGTGTATGACTTCAATCCTTCAAGGAATCCATTGAAGGGTGGTGAGTTGCCACATTGTGTTCATTCATCATTTATTTCCTTTCCATTATAGGTTTATCATTGACATTGCCATTGTGGAAGTGGGAGCACTTACATGAGGTTTGATTGAGGCAAGCCCCTATATGGAATAACATATTCCCTCTTTGTGAATGTGTAGGTTATAGGTCTAAAGAATATTGAAGAGAATTTGAAGATCCATTTTGTATTATTGCATTTGTTGTCATCAAAGTTGCCAGGCCACAAAACCTCAATTATAGAATTTATTGATGATATTCTGATAAGTTTACAACCAAAAATCATAAATTCAGATCCAATAGTAGTGGACCACAAAAATAATTTCAGGACCCCATAACAAAGATCCATTCACCCAAGGGTGACCCGGTCCTGATAGAACACTCATAATCAACTTTGGTGATAGGCACACATTAATCTGCACTCTCCAGATATTGAACACTTGGAATACTAAGAGTGGGGGTGAATAAGTATTCGACTAAACCATTCAAACATCATCCATCCAATTACCAAATCATATTCAAATAATATCATGAACACCAAGATTTTTACATGGAAACCCAAAATGGGAAAAACCATGGTGAGCTTTAGCTCACAATAAATTACACCTAGTTATAGTATATTATAAAAATTATCTCTACAGGTGGGTGCACTATCCAAGTGGACTCACTTCCCATAGAGAAAATATAGAATAAAGAAGGTGGCTCACAACCTATTTTGAACTATTATAAAAGAATCTACAATATGCAAGAATATAGTTCCAACGAAGCACAAATACAAACTTTGCACTGATCTGGATCAATGATCTTCTCTACTTTACATTCACATAGTTTTGATTTCAACATTAACAACTTATGTCTACTCTATTCAAATTAACATCATATATCTTGCATCCCACATCTTTCTTCATCGAAAACACTGAAAACAATACATCATATATATCGACATCAAGTGTAACATCAATCAAGTCAACCTAATTGGATGTAACACATAAAAATATAACTTGATAGCTCCAAAACTTATCATCCATAACACATTCCTTAATTAAAATCTCAAAATACCTTAAGATAGGTTGGCATGGATCTAAAATAGATCCCATATAAAAGCACAATAGGAATTAATTATTCACATACTCATCAAACATGTTAGGTTAGCACACCATAGGACCTAAACAAAAATTATTCAATTGTTCATCCAATTCATAGCATGTGGACCTCAAATCATGATACCATCTAGAATTCACACTCATTTGACATCTGAAAACTTATCTTCAACAATACAACAACAAAGACTCATCCAAGGACAAGTACAAAATCTCCCACACCATCACACCGTATAGGAAATGACTATATTATGTGAGGCATAACTCTATCACTCGTATCTCCCAAAATAATTCACCAAACAAGATGAAATATTGGATTTAAATTCTTCTAAAACCCACAAAAATTATGTTAGAATTGTAGAGCAATATATTCCTTTGTAGCGTGATCTGGACCTAAAAACTGATACACTGTTACACTGAACTGATAGTTCTAACACTTAGTCAAATTTTCATACTAGTAAACTTTTCAAACCAAACGTTCTTGCACAAATGTCTTCCACGACACTTCAAAACCTGTTAGGATTAATAAAAATGGTCCACAATTATGTTGAAATCAATGACAACAATGTATCATGTTGAATAGATTGGATAATGAGAGGGGGGGGTGAATCAATATCCACACAAACTCATTGAACAAATACTTAAAACTTTATTATAGCACAAAATCTATTAAATTAGTAGTCTAACATTAAATTCCACAACACATGAACACCATATTTTATGTGGAAAACCCAATGAGGGAAAAACCACAATGAGGATTAACTCACAGTATATAAAGTTATACCAATAATGATAATAAGAGGCTCATTGTCACATATAGAAGCTCACTACTTACAAGGACTTATTGTCCAAAATGGAGGCTCACTACCTACAAAAAAAAAGTAAAGATAAAATGGCTAACCACTAGATTTGAACTGAGGAGTTACACCACATGTGCAGGTTCAGTTCCTTCGATTCTCAGTGTATTCGCTGATCTTCAACCACTATTCAGACACTTCGTTCATACATACATTTCTTCCTCTCTTCACATTTGTATTCATGATTCTTCATCACTTCCTCACTTCTTCACCTTCTCATCTTTTAACCATCTTGTATATATACCCAATGTAACCACATGCATTGATTAGGTTAGCCTAATTCATGCAAAACATATTTTTAAGATGATGAATTGTCGGTCTTCATATCAAAAGTATTTCACCTGTGTTATGCAACATCATGTTGGCCAGGATTAGCTTAATACTGAAATGCAATCTCAATAACCGATGTTGAATAAACTAGATACTGAGAGGGGGGGTGAATCAATATCCACACAAACTCATTGAAAAAATACTTAAAACTTTATTGTAGCACAAAACAGATTAAAGTAGTAGTCTAACATTAAATTCCACAACACATGAACACCATATTTTACATGGAAAAACCAATGATGGAAAAACCACGGCGAGGATTAACTCACAGTATATAAAGTTATACCAATACTGATAATAAGAGGCTCACTGCCACATACATAAGCTCACTACTTACAAGGGCTTACTATCCAAAATGGAGATTCGCTACCTATAGAAAAAGTAAACATAAAATGGCTAACTGCTAGAGTTGAATTGAGGAATTCCACCATATGTGCAGGTTCAATTCCTTTGATGCTCAGTGTATTTGTTGATCTTCAACCACTAGTCAGACACTTCGTTCATACATACACTTCTTCCTCTCTTCACATTTGCACTCACTACTCTTCATCACTTTCTCACTTCGTCACCTTCTCATTTTCTAACCATTTTGTATATATACCCGATGTAACCACATGCATTGATTAGGTTGGCCCAATCGATGCAAAACATATTTTCAAGATGACGACTTGTCGGTCTTCATATCAAAAGTATTTCACCCATGTCATCACTAGTAGAATTTGGCAAATAAAAGACTACATGACTAAAACTTTTAGTAACATGACTAACACTATTAGTATTTTGAAAATAAATGACTAATTTTGTCATTTATAAGTGACTAATTTGGTAATTGGGTAAAATCACAACTAAATGACTAAATAAATGACTAATATTAGACAAATAAAAATGACTAAATATGTGGCTAAATTAATGACTAAATAAATGACTATTACTCCTCTATTCTTTTTTCTTTTTCTTTTGATCATAATCCATGGAGATAATTAAGCCCTCCTCATGGGACCTGTTGATGGTGAAAATGACACAAACAACATTAAAACAAAATATTTCTACTCTATTTCTCCTGAAAAAGAAAGACAACATATAGTAGCCTAACTCCCAAGGTCCTAGTAGTTGGTTCTCAAATGTCTAGTGTCACTCAATCGGTTCATGCAACTGTAATATTCAAGGGGCCTGTGCTGGTAACAAAAGATTCAAGCAATGACTCATTTTACCGAATTGTTTTAGTAAATCAATGGGGTTTCAAACAAAAGAAAAAGATGGATCATAGGGTAAACCAGTAAAAATGAACAAAACTTATCTAGCATCTGGACATATATCTTCAACAATGAATGTTTTTCCAATTAGATCAAGAAAACCATAAGATGACAGAATCTATATAATAATCTATACCATTGCGTACATTTTAGGTGCTTAAATACATTCACAATTACACATCACAAATACTTTAAGGATTTCAAAACAACACACATTCATTCATCATCAAGATTATAGATCAACAGACTTCAATAAATTTAATTCAATGATAATCTAACAAGATAATCCTTAAATCTGGTTTCTTCTAATGACTTTCATCACATAAGAAACTTTCATGCTTCATCACAATCACTAGCATTAAGATAGATTATAACTTATCAACCTTATCAAATAAAACAACTCAATTCTAACACCATATTGCGTAAACTTGTAATTTTTATTAACTGTAAAGTATCTAGTAACAATGTATCTTAGTAATCACTACAAAATTCTATCTCCTAATATCAAGTAAGCCAATTCTATTCTCAATTAGCCGACCCTTACAATATGATACCCAAAGAGTATTTACAGATATACAAAAATTCGAACTACACTTCTATTTTAGGTCATCCACCCTTTTAGGAACTAAAACTCTCTTGGAAACTCAGATCAATTTGATCTTGAGTTCTTACATTAGACATTTAGTTAAACTGGAGAATAGAAAATAGAAGAGAAATAAGGTCATGCGCTTCAAAACTGTCAGTGTTGCATGCAACATGCAAAGAAGAAGAAAGTCATGCATGCAAGAGATTTATGCATGTGAAGCTGGATCTACAATGAACTCATCATAACTGGTGAAGAATTGTTGTAATATATCTATTTCTGGCCCATCAACCCAGCTATCTTCAAATTTGATTCGCTCCAACTCCGCTCCAACAAACCCTCTCATATCTTTTATTTTTGTCAACTCTCTTCTAGCAGCTTTTATCTCTTCTTTGACATCCATTAATCGATCTATCATCAGATCTTCTCCATCATCTCCTTTCTGCATGAGTCCTCTAAATCTTTCATCCCATTTCTCTTTTATCTGACTAAAGACATGCCTTCCTTTGTTAATACATTTACATCGACAATGATAGCAATGACTGCTTCCAGCTCCTCAAATTGTTCAGTCAGATTATTAATAGCCTCTTGGACCTCATTCCTATGTTTACACAAAAAATTTGTCCTAAATTGGAGTACACGTGAGGTCTTCTCCACAAAATCCTTATTATCCTCCTCAAGTATTGATTGTTCAAGAAGAGTAGTCAAAGGAAATATACTAACCTTCTCCAATTTCTAACTATACTCTTTATACTCCTCTTCTTGTTTCTTCGATGCTTCAATATATTGTTGCATTTGTCCTATTAACTCTTCTATCCCTTTAATAACCTCAAAACCTTCAATCAAAAATTCACCTACTTCTTGATTCAACTTGTCTACCCATCTGTCTACCATCTCCGCTTTGACTCTTACCTGCACCAAATCATCTACCTCCTTTTTTCTTAACAAAATAGGAGTCTCAATGGTCATTACCTGTTGTGATCTCGGAGAGGAAACACTTTTCAAAAATGAATGTAATTAATCCAACTGAGCCTTAAGCTCATCTTTCTTTTTTTTATCTTTTATCATTCTTGACTTGGTTGTTGAATCCACTACATCAATTAGGTTCATCTGCTAATTCCTAGTGGCCCTTCCCAAGTTGACAGTACTCAACTGATAATCTGTTAACTGCATGTCCCCTACCTCCTTTTCTATCATTGGCATGGCACACTCAGCAACAATCTCTCCTTTGTCCGTGAGTCTGGTAGATTGTAGGATCTTGGCCTTCTTTTTAGGCCTCTCTTGTTCAATCTCCTTTATCATATCCTCCCAATTGAGAGGTTGTGAAGGTGTTACTGCCCTTTTCTGCAAGTCCAGTTTTAACCAAGTGGGAGCACATGGAGCAGTAGTCATCATAGAGGAAGAGGAAGCAATAGTAATAGAAGGTGGCTGCATATGATCTTGGGGTTGAGAATCAACCCTTGATTTCTCTTGTTGTTCTTGCACTATACGCATCTGCACAAGCCTTTCAACCTCTTCCCTATCCTTTTGTTCTTGTATCTTTTTATCTTCTTCTTCTTTCTTCAACCTCTCTTCCTCCAATCGATCTCTCTTCACTTTTTCCCTTTCTATTCTTTCCTTTTCCAATCTGTCCTTCTCTAGAGCTTCTTTTTCTTGTTTCTCTTTTTCTAAATCCTCTAGTCTTTCTTTCTCTAGCCTTTCCGCCTCTAAGGCCTTAATTTTTATGCCTTTGCTTCTTATTTTTGCTTCCTAACCAGCTCTTCGGCATCCTTTTCCTTTCTTAACCTTTCCGCTTCTTCTTTTTGGCGAGCTTCCTCTACAAGTTTTAACTTAGCAACCAAGATTTCTTTCTCCCTTCGATTTCTTGCCTTCTCTTCTTCAAGGTCATGAATCTTTTGTATTAGTTCCAACTTGTCATTCTCTTCTTTAACCTTGAGTTCATATTCTTGTTGCCTTTTCTTTCTCTCTACTTCATCAGCTGCTACCTTAGCTTCAATTTTTTTGGCTTTTAATTGTTGTTGGTGCAATATAACATCAGCTTGTGCCTTGGCATCAATTTCCTTTTGTTTCTCTAAGGCTGCATCCCTTGCATCAGAATCCTTGTTCGCCTCTTCAAACAGCTTCCATTGATCCTCTAGTGTCAAAATATGCTCAGTATCCTCCTCTAGAGGCATATTTTCTTGCATATCTTTTTCTGACACAGTCTCATCTGAATTTGTCCCAACATCATGAATTTCCTTCTCCACTTCTTTTCCCTTTCCAGCTTCAGCCATACTATGAAGAGCTCCCTTTTGAACTTCTTTACTCTACTTCTTTGCAAGTGGGACTTGTGCGGATGATTCACCTAATGTAGGTGTTGAAACAGTCGATCCCTTCTGAGCATCCCCTTCTTGTTTTTCCTCTTCATTATTTATCGCCTCAAGTTCTATCTCTTCGATGTTTGGGGGAAAGAACTCCAATGGCTCTTTAGGAGGTGTCTTCCTTTTGATCCTTTTGTATCCCTTACCCTTTTTAGGGGCTAGTCCTTGAGGCACTTTGGTTCTTAACACCAACCAGTTAACACTTTGATCCAAGACTGTCCTTCCAATCTGCTTAATATCAATGGTTTCTTTAGCATCCCAGTCAATTGGATCTAGGCTCTTGGTGCCAATGTTCAAAGCTTCACAGGATGGATCCAATACAACTCCATCATCCACCAAAGTGTCAAGAATGTTATCTTTAACACCAAGCTCCGACATGAGTGAGATAGACAATATTTCATAATTCTTCTTTCTTAGATCATACTCAACTTGTCGGTCACTCC
This sequence comes from Sequoiadendron giganteum, assembly GCA_007115665.2. NCBI lineage: Eukaryota > Viridiplantae > Streptophyta > Pinopsida > Cupressales > Cupressaceae > Sequoiadendron > Sequoiadendron giganteum. The sequence goes on along the minus strand of CM021109.1, from coordinate 320,939,620 downwards.
AAAAGTCTTCTAACAAATTAAAATGCTTTTCAAACATAGAAGGTAACAAAGCATACATCTTACCCTTTGGATCAAAGTGCCTATGAGCTGTGTATAAACCTAACTTCAACTGTATTAGTTCACTACATACCACCTTTGCTCCTACCAAGTGCTGACAACCATACTCACCCAACTTCATGGGGAACTTGTGACATCCTATTTTATGCTTTATTCCAAACTGAGCATTAACTCCAAGAGCCTGATATACAAACTCCATTAGCACTATCCTATTATTGCAACACCTTGGAAGCAGATGTGGATGGCCTTCAAAACTAGTTAACCTGAAATATGTGAATTTGGGGTATTGAATGTACCATCCCCATTCAGCAATAAAAGCCATGGCTTCTTGACTCAACCTATACCCTGCATCTCCATTCAATTAATTAATGACTACATATATAAATGCATCATCGACTCTTCTGAATTGAGTCTCAGAAACTTGTAGAGACAACTGGTCATAGTGCTCCCACACTTTCTTCTGTCCATCCAAGACTCCCATTATCCCTACTTTGTTTAAACCTGGGAAGATACTCAACCTTGTTGATCATGAATAGCATTTGACACAATCATCGGCCAATCAAACTGCTGGGATCCATTTAAGATTGTCTGGATGAAAGGAAACATCCACTCCTTGAACCAAAATGTATCTCTCTTCCCAAAAACTCTAGACAACATCATGATTAAATCTGATACCTCCTTATAGAAATCTGCCCTCTTTGGCTGGTCCGCAAGCTTGCTTAAAGATTTTTTTTTTGTCTTCAACCACTTTTTGTTCAAATGAGATTTATTGGAGTCCTTATACTTACTATATTTCTCCAAGGCCTTTGCCTTATCCAACTGCACCAAGTTCTTAGGATTCGAGACATTGAATAGACTTTGCAATGCTTGAGGAGTAAGATCAATGATCACATTGTTTTGTGAATCCATGCATTATCTAGTCATAGGATTGTAGGCACTAGTTGTTGTTAAGACCAACTCCGGGCACTAGATTGATAAAGGAAACACAGTAATATGAACCAAGCTGGAATCAACAATTCTTTGTGTTCTTGTTACATCTTCCCTTTCCGCAAAGGTATTTGCATACAGCTCTTCAAAATTGTACTAGCCCAAATTGGTATCAGTGATGTCCGACCAATCTGATTCTACTTTGCTGACTTTGATAATAGGACTCCTATGATTATACCTCAAGGTATAAGGCAATTGTTCAGGCTTGATTTTCTTTGGTTTAGGTGTTGCCTTTGATGTTCCTGCAGGTCAATTCCTTTGAGTAGCTTCTCCTGATGTTCTTGACATTTTCTAGCTTTCCTGCCACAAAACCTCTAATTAGAACTCTGAATATCATCATAAAACATGCTTTAAAACCATACCTTTCATGTATACATTAGAGGCGGAACCAGGCAGAAACATATTCTAAAAAATCTCTTTTAACATAATGCCAGGATTGGAGTCGAAACTGGAATGGTAACTCTACTTAACAAGAAGTGGGCTCGGAGTCGAAAATGAAAATGTGATCGGAACCGGAACCGAAACCGAAACCGGAACTGGAATGGAAACAAACTTGGTTTTCCTCATATTTTCCATTTCACATTCTTATTTCGTTCTGAATCCGCTCACGTCTAGATTATTGTTATTTTGAAAGAAGGCTTCTCACTATAAGCGGAGCTGGAGACGGGATGGAAATGGAATCGATACCTTTTGGAAAACATAAATTTTCAAGTTCAAAATCGACTCCATTCTGCTTCCGCCCAAGTTGACCATGACGTCATAAACGACTTCATCAATTTAATGCAGAACTTCATGGTTTCAAACTAGACAATTTTCAAAACATGGGGCTAAACTGGAACTCAATAGAACCATCCCCATATGACTAGGGGCGACTGTATTTTAGAGCATCATATTTTAATCTTTTAAAAGTGATCACAGAAACACATAAAAACCCTAACCTAGAAAACACGACATGAAAACTAGGGCACAATTTAACCCTTCTCATTTTACCAGATTGAATGCGTGACAAAACCCTAAGTAAAAACGAGAGTCAACTAACCCTAACTCACTATAAAAACATTAATTTAATCTACCTCACTATAAATCCCTAATTTTAACTAACGCCATTTAAAACCTCAATTTAATCTAACTTACTACAAATCAAAATAGCACGACGCGATCATGACTAAAACGTGAAAGCGACCGTGCCCTAAAACATAAAGAACCAAAAACAAAAAACAAAGGAAATGAAGAATTAACCAGACAAACAAAATAAAGCAAGAACCTACTCAAAAAAACATACCAAGAACCATGAATTCGTTAAAATGAAATGATTCAAAGTATGAGTAAACACAAAAATGCAACACTAAATAAATGAAGAACAACAACGATAAGAAACACTACCTCGAACAAAAAAGAACCCAGCTAACCTTCTGAACTGATTCGCAAGCAATAATCTTCTCCTCCTTCAATCGATTCGCTCAAATCAACTCCGTCGTTGCTCTTCCTTGCTCTTTAATCTCTTAGCAATGATAATAATGATATGTTTAATCCTTGCTGAAGGTAAAAAAATGAGAATTTCTACCTACGTGAGCAGTTGTCATTAGTGCATTAAATGCAGTTAGGCGGAGTCGACACTCAAAGAGAACCAACAGTTCACTACAGTGCGACTTCACTCAAAAATTCAATGACCCAAAAGCGGCGGGGGCAAAATCAGAATGGAAATAGATTCAAAAACTTAAAAAAATTCCTAACTTCGTTCCCGTTCCAGGTCCAGTTCCACTGATAAAGCAGAAAACAAAACCCAACTCAAGAAAATAAAAGAAAAAGACCATAATAAAGAAACCTAAAAAAAATAATTAGAGTAAAACAAAAGTTCAAAAAGCGGAGGCAGAGACGGGATGGAAATGGATTTTGCAATTTTCAATAAACACTAACTTAACACCCACTCCGGCTCCACTTCCGATGAAGACAAAACAAAAGATCAAAAAGCAAGACTATCGGTATGGGGCCTGGAACGAGTTTTGATTCAAGTTTTAGAACCTGATTTGGATCTGGCTCCGATTCTGACATACTAAACCAAAATAAACAAAGTGTTGAAAGCAAAAAGACTCCAAACTTTGTTTGAAAAATAACAAGAGATAAAAATAAACAAAGGGGGACCCATTTTGACCAAGGAAAAAGATGGGGTGGTTATGCAAGGCATAATAGGACCCCTACCTAAGCAGGACATTTGGCCACCTAGGTTGCTTGGTGCACCAAAAATAACTATTGTGTGGAAGGCATTGCCTCTTGGTGCAATCTTAAGGCCTTCACATATTTTATAAAAAAATATAAACATTTACATTCTTTAACATTTATTACTCGTTATGTTAATGAATCGTTAATGTTTTTAACTATGATTTGAAGCTATTTTGATTTTATTGTTGTGTTAGCATGTCAAATCTATCAAAGAGAAATTGTGGTCAAAATGTTATACCAATCAGGCGTAGTCTCAACCTTGGACGCTAACGCATCATGAGGACGTCTACACACCCACATTATTGTTTGTATGGATAAAGTCCAGATAGCCAAAATTTGGTCCTTTGTTTGTTGACATTGTTCAACACCTGCAAGAACACACATATGGAAGGGAAACATGTTGTGCTCATTGAGTTATACAAATGTTTAAATTCAATATAATGATGTATATATGAAAGAAGACATTTTCTACTCAATGTACTATCTATTTACATGAGATATCTCTACCTAAATAACCTACAACACACCAATATTTTCTCTCAAGGAATCTAGGGGATAGGGCCAAGTAGTTGTGCACCTTAACTTTATGCCTCTTAAATATTCTATGTGATAAATTATAAATCACTCCAAAATATTTACAAGTAGTTATTTGGTAAGACCTCCTCTTATAACTAAGGTTTCAAGTCCACGTCATCAAATATGATGCTACATCAACATCCTTTTTGTTAAGGTGTTCAAAATGACCCCTCAAAAAAGGTAGGTCAATATTTGTGCACTAAGTCATGTTCCATTGGTGCATTGATGTGACATCACATAATTCATTGGTTTTTAGTTCTAAGGAATGCATTTAATAGTACTCATGATCAACAGTAACAACTTTAAAGTCACAACTACTTGTGTTATACTATTAAAAATATTGAATATTAAATCAACAAATTCTATCACAACTATTGAAACATGCTCAACTATTGGATCTTCTCCTCTATATCATTACATCATTCCCTCTTCTCATTGAAATTGGAGATGCCTAAAAATAATGTCTCATAATTTGTTTCTATGAATATAAAAAAATTATTTAAAAATAAAATAATATCTTATGATGAAGAGTTGATCCAAATCAAAATGTATACTCTAATTGACCTTATATGAATGGATTGATACCACAATAAAAATGACCCTCCTATTAATAAAATGACCAATTAGTTGTAGATGAATATACTTGCTACACTCCCTCTCTTTTTTGTGACTTAAAAATCTACTAAAAAGTTTAAATTGTGCCTCCACTCATGTGGAGCCTCGCTCTGTAATATTTTTGTTTGTTTAAAACCTTCTAATAACAGGAAACAAATTCAGGGCTTCATCACGTGCTCTACAATTCTGAGTGACCTCTGAAGCCTGCACACAGAGAACCCCATGACACAACCAAGCTCCAAGCATATACAAAACTTAGATACATTTATATTTTATTTAACGAAAGGGAACGACTACAAGGGCATAGGGTTTTAGAAGAAAAATTAATAATGGCAGGTGAAGTAGACATGATGAGCTGGATGGATTTATTGAATAAATCCACCAAGATTTTGCAACAAGCGGCTCCTTCTACGCAATTTCCTCCCATACAGGTTGATTTTTTTATTTTTTTTGGTTTAAATAGAGAAATGAATACTTATATCTGTGTGTTTTTTTGGACTTTGGGGGACATGCATATGGAAATGTTTTCATCAAACAAACAAGGAACATGATTTCAAGTTTTATTTTTTCAAATATTTATTCTATATTGGTTTGTTGGTTGGTGTTTTTGTTGGTTTAGAGTACAATTCAACTATTGGGTCCCATAGACTGCTTGGTCTCATGGATGTCATTAAAAGCATTCATTTCATCCATAGTTGATGATTTGTCTAGCTATACTAACATGTATTTTTTTCTCAAAAAGGGACGTGTTTGACAAGTTTGTTGAATTAAAATCCTTTGTTGAAAATAAACTGTCACAATCACTTGAGGGCCTTAAATAGACAATGATGTTGAATATGTGAAAAAAAAATTTCAAAATTTTATGCAGCTCATGAATTCAAATGCAACATGTAGTTCCCTACACACTAGAACAAAATAGTGTCACAAAGTGGAAGAATCATATTCTAAATGAGATGACTAATTTAATGATCCAATCATTAAAAATAGCCCTTGGTTTTGGGTTGTAACTATCTATTATGTGATTTCTATTCAGAATCATAGTTCTCACAAGGTTGCACATGATATAAAACTAGAAAAGGCATGCAACAAAAGACACCTTGATTTCAATCACTTTTATGTGTTTGGGAGTGACCCTTGTGCTTATGTTGTTGATGAAAGTACAAAGCAATGGATGCCAAGAATCAACCATTTATATTTTCCATCTTCTATGAAGATGTTAAAGGTTTTCACCTTTTTGTACCTAGCATCTCTAAGGTGATTTTCAAGTGAGATTTACATATTTAGGAACATTCCCTAGTTTGTATGCCAATGAATTCTTTGTTAACCTCTTCCATTGCTTCTCTAGATGTTGCTCCTATGTTGCCTCTTTTAGATGGATTTTTTTTTTTGGATGATGGGAGTGACTTGGAACCTGTAGTTACTTCAGTGCTTCCAAATGAACCTCTTGCCCTTGTTCTCCTCCCCCCTCCAAAGTGGGTACTTTTGTTAGCAAATCAGCTAGTGGTTGTATGACTTGTTTTTAGCATTAACTAGAGTAACTGAGCATTCTAGATGTTGCTTAAACTCTTCTTAATGTAGATTTTGAAGTTCAAAATCCTGAAATAGATAAAAACATGAGTGGTCATCCATACTAGGGAATTTCCATGGAAAAAAAAATTGTTCTCTACTGAAGAATGACACTTGGGATTTAATCCCTCTTTTGAAGGGAAGAAAATATGTATGCTACAAATGAGTGTATAGGACCAAAAACTTCATTGATGGATGTGTTGAAATGCATTAGGCACAATTTTAGCGGCTAAGGGTTTCTCTTAGGTTGAAGGTATTGCCTATTTTGAGACTTTTTTACCATTTATGAAGATGGAATCCATTTGGTTTGTTCTTTTGCTTGTGGCATCACATGGTTGGGATATTTATCACTTGGATATGAAGATTAACTTCTTGCAAGTTAAATTGTAGGAAGTAGTTTACGTGGAACATATTGGATTGATTGACAATTCTGACTCTCCACTTGTATGTTAACTCAAGAATTCTATCTATTGACTTAAGTAGCATCCCTGAGGCTAGTATGAGTAAATGTGTTAAGTGTTTTCTTAACTTGGGATCATATTGTCTACATCTAGTGTGCAAAGGATGCACTTCTTATTCTTGTTTTCTTTGTTGAATCACCTATGTGAATTCATGTCAGATGGTAAATGTTTAATATGGATGGATTTATTAGGTTTGTTGCATTATTTCCATGTTCTTCAAATTTCTCCTGAATTTCTTGGCATTCAATTTTCTTCACAGATTTCACTGGGAGGATTGCAAACCAAACCCTTACCCTTTCAACTTGGATTCAAACCCAGAATTTGGTGTGTGTCCCCTAAGGTTGACCCCTTTTTTTTTACTATTGGTTGGTAGCCTTAAATATATAGGCTCACAATTGACTGAATTTTACCTTTGTTGGTGGCTTAGTTTCACTATTCATACAAAATCCACATGAGAACCATTGGAAAGCAATGCAAAGGATACTTTAATATATTCAAGGTACCTATATATTTGACACAGAGCACTCTTTTGGGGGGCCACCTTATTTATTAGGCTATAAAGACTTTGATTAGATATGCAAATGTTGACAATTGAAGGACAACTGAAATTCTATTGTAGGTTACATCTATCAGTGGGGTTTGGGTTACATCAATTGGCCAACAAGATACAAATCACAATTACTTTTCTTGGACAAAGGAAAAGTTTCAATATGTTTGTTCATGCTGCAAGGGAGCCACTTTGGGTCCACCAGATTCTTTTAGATCTTGGGTTGTTGCATGATGACCTATCCACTACACTATTCTGCAATAATTAGTGTATTATTCATAGTGCTCTCAATGTAGTCTGGTACAAATGCACAACCCATTACATTTGACAGTTATTTCTTGATTAGATCACTCATTCATGCTTTTGGAAAATAGAGGATCAAGTTGCTAACATCTTTACTTAGCCTGTAAAGGAAGCAAAGTTTTTGTGTCTTCAATCTTTGTTCTGCATGAAGGAAGTTGTCCTTAAGGGTAGATAGCATGTAATTCCTCCTCCTTTTCGTCTCTCTCCCAAACTAATCTTAAAGTGGTTTGGTGGTGTATTGTAATTAGTCACTCTTGGAATTTAATTAATTATGCACTTATTTTTATATCATCAAAATCAAAATTGTACTTTAATTAAGATTAGATGAGAATTCAAGCCACATTGGAGTTCTTCTTGACTTGAGTGACATTCATCTCCATTTTTATTATGGTTATCTGTCAAGTGGATTGATAATATCTCCAAGTGTAAGCTCATTTTATATCATCAAAATATAAGTTGGATGTTAATAAGGATTAGATGAGAACTGAAGCCAAGTTTTCCAATATTGGAGTTCTTGTTAACTTGAGCAATATTCATCTCCATTGTGATTATGGTTATCTGTCAATTGGATTGATATATTTTCAAGTCTAAACTTAACTTAGAGAGAATCTTATCATTTTTGGAAAAATATCTTACATGGCCTTATCATGCCCTTTCTCTTGAAGGCCTTTATATGTTCATGATTAAGCATGAGATATGGATTTGTAGATCTAAATTTTATAAAAATTTATGCAATACAATTTTATACCAAAACTGCGTCTCCCTTGGGAGCTACTTTCCAAGGCTATTTAAATATTGTGCTTGTACTATCTCTTTGGAATTTTGATACTAGCTTTTTTGTAGCTTCTCCTTACTCTTAATAGTTCACAAAGTCTCAGATATCCTCATCATGCTTTTGAAAATAGAATGAAAGTGCCAAGAAAAATAGTAATATTTCTCATTTTATTGCTTGGGCTTGCATTCTATGTATTAGGGACTTATGTAACTTATCATAAATTCCCTTTGCTCATTGTTTGAGTTTAATACCTAAAACTCTCAGCTTGCATCTTGAAAATAGTTTGTTGTGAGATAGCATGTTGTAAGGCATCTAGATTTAAAATAGATCATGTTGTGTTCCTAAAAATAACATTTACAAGAAAATGATCTGAATCATAGTTACCAAGAGACAAGGATGGGTACTAGTATGTTATTTTCAAAAAAAAGTTGGAGATGACAATATATATATATATATATGGATATGCAACTTTAAATAATGAAAATACTAAAATGCTTAAAATTTTAAAAAATCAACATTTTAAATTATTGAAATAGATATTAATGAAAACAAAGATTAATTATATTAATATTTAATAATTATCATCATGATATAAAAAAATTTAAAATAATTATCAATTGGGGATGGCAAATAGAGACTAGGAGGAGCATACCATTATTTTGAAAACATGGTATGGGGGTCCTCAAAGATGACTATGTTTTCAATCAATGGATAAAACTTCAATGCATATGCACATCTTAAGCTTTATTATTGTTCCTTCATGTATTTTGGATTTGATAAGACATCTTCTACTACAAAAATCTTGTAATTTCTTATCCAATAAATAGAAAATTATGAGTCTATTATTATATTTCTTTAGTTCTTGTAGCTTTTATCAAACTCATATCTGCACTTTAGGAAAATCTAGTGTAATTATATGATATATCTGAGAAAATTCTATGGTTAGTTTCCAAATTTCAAGGGATGCTTCTAGGAGATTTTTAAAGATACAAGAAACTAAATTTGGAGCCTCCTCATGCTCAAAGATGTCCCCATATGGGTCTTGAAGAGAAGGATGCATTTCCAAAGCAAAATATGAGTACTAAGGGTCAGGATATGAGTCTCTTGGTAACTATGATCTGAACTTTAGAAGTAGCAATCACATTAATCAGTTGTTTCTCTAGTTGATTTAATATAAACATTATACCTACTAGGAAAGGTATAGAAGGCTATGGTTATCATTTATGAGATAAGTCTACTAGTAATAATGTCAAACTTAAGAGCATGGATAATGTCTATACATATTGCCATATGATACATTATTGCAAGGTGTATCCTTTTGAAGCACATAGGGACTAGAAAATGCTTCTTAATAATGAGTGAAAATGTTTGAACTAGAAAGATCTAAATTGAATATAATCTCAAAGCTATAATAAATGAGGAATGGCATTTAGAAAAAAAAAAATGAGTTCTCTATTGGATCATTATTGGAAATTTTCAAGATTGGTTCTAGACATATGTGAACAATGAAATAAGTCATCCCTTAAGATAAAATAAGATAAAATTAAATTTAGCATAACTGATCTAGAATCCATTCATGAATAACAAGAAAGAAAATAAGTTTGGAGGCTAGCAGATCTAGGTTATGTTCATGGATAACAAGCATGCCTTAATTGAGAGGAGGGAATGCTTCCATTCAATCATGGAAGTACTTCTAAAAGGAATCACCTTTCTAGCTCAAGTAGTGACCTTGACTTGAAAGTATCCCTTTCAGTTGGTGTACTGATTATGATTGATGTTAATCACCTCTATATGAACTAGTTACCATTAGATTGTTTTAAATGGCCTTTAACATTTAACTACACCCTTTTCTTATTTCCACAACAAGGTCTAGCCGAAGTAGAGACTATATGGTTGATATCTATAAATACATCATATTTTACCACCATTCACTATAGAAATATAAATGATTAGCTTACAGGTGACTGAGTATGTCATTGCTCTCAAAGATTTACGCTACAAATATCGAATTTATATTTCTCATGCTTAGGATACTGAAGATGACATATGCTTCAAAGAGTATTGCCCATGTTGAATTATAAAAATAGTTGGCAATCATAGTGTTCCTTGATTGGGACATTTGAATGCACACTTCTTTTTAATATTGTATTGTGTTTTAATTCGAAAAAGTAATTCTAAAATAAGGATTTTGGGTGATAGAGATGTTTAGGTTGAGGCTTGTTTTCTTTGTCTTGTGGAAGAATATTTTTCTCTGGCTTGATATTATTTTCCTACTGATTCAAATGTGATATATAATCTAAATTATTTGTTTAGTGTGTAGTATCCATAACCTCTAGCTTGATGTTAGTTTCCAGCTAATCTGAATAGTAATAGAAAATCTAATCTGTTTGTATAGTGTTTAGTCTCTACAGACTATTTAATGGTGAGCATGTCTCTATCAACTGGTTACATGCTAATTCTTTATTGTGGGGTGCTAGATATTGGAATTTATGCAAAAGAACCCCTCAATTGATACATGGCAACTTGGTGAGGAATTGTTGTGTGTTTGAGCATATGGTCTCTCTTATTTGGCACTTGGAATCAACATCAAGTTTGTTTACTAGATTTATTTCTTCATATAATCTTTATTAATTATTGATGGTGGTGGAATATGGATCAGAAATGGCGCATCATATTTAGGAGAGTAGAGTCAATAGTTGAGAAAGGTCCAGTAGTAGTGATGTTAGTTGGAAAAAAATGGGCCATCTTTTGTTTGAATATAAGTTGCTAGATGTGACTCTCAAAATTAGTATTCAAATAAAAATAGTGTTTAATACTCTATATGATAAGTTAAATACATGAATTAATAACAGAGAAGACAATGCATGCCAAGTACATGCATAAAATATATCTTCATTTGCACATGAAATTATTATAGAAGAAGACCAAAGATGGTCATCCAAGGATCAAAGTCAATCCGACTAGATCATACTACTCTCCTTGATGGTACACAATGTATTTAAAGGACCCAATGGTTGCCCAGAAGAACATAACCATCAACCAAATGATGCTTATAACTACCCAAAGTCGACAACCAATTAGTACATATTTGGATAACCATTATTACTAAAGCATAATAATAGAAATTGTACACCGACTACAAATAGTCATCATAACAAGTCATGAGAAAGTAGTAAATCATATGATCACACATGGTGCACAAAAATGATGACGTAAGGTACAATTTATAGACCAGCCTTGTTTCTTTTGTATTTAAAACCTCCTGTAAATTTCTTTAAAAATAGCCTTCCACATCATTTAAATTACTGAATGAAAATTTTAGCTTCATCACAAATTATTAATCCTACAATAAAATTTAGTTTTCTTTTATCTCTAAATAAGGACAGTGGACTTGTCAACATACGATGCCCAACTACTAGCTCCTTTCCCTTAGTACTCAACTATTATGGGGATTCAGTGGATATGTTTTTTTTGTTTGCTATTTGGTAGAAGGGAACACTAGGACCAGTGATGGTTTAATGGGCAACACAAAAAGGGTGAAGGTTGTAGAACAATTGTGAATTTATGTTACCATTGAAATTTCTACCATTATAATCTTTAGGAGGGCCCTTTTATGGCCATAGAAGCCATATAGCATGAAGTGACCAACTTAGTTGAGTTTTTGCATTTTAATGTTCTCTTAAAAAGTAATCAAGTTATTTTTCAAGAAATAAATAAGTCATTTTTGCCACAAGGGTAATTTACATCAAGGATGATGTAGGTCATAAATTGATTAGTCCACTCTCAAATTAAATTAGATTTTTAAATCATAAATAATATATATATTGTTCTACTTGCTCCACAAAATAACAATATTCAATGAGGGATGAATTTTGTTGAAAAATAATAAAAGAACATGTTGGAAATAAAAGATTTAGCACAATAAACTCATTTTACCTTGGAAACCCTGTGAGAGGAAAAACTAGTTTGGTAGTGGTAATTGCTCATTTACCTTGATGCAATTAATTGAAAGAATAATTACAAATAGTGGATACAATAGGAGTTGTTCCTTAACCACTTTGTCGATCCTCTACAAACTATGAACAACCGATTCTCCTATTTTTCTTAGATACAACACTCAAATCTTGCCTCCAATTCCAAATCATATACCTCTATTTATATAATTATGGGTAGTGATGAAGGATTTATGTCGGTTCTAATGTCTCCTTGTTCATTTTTTTTGGCATCTCCTCATTTTTCATTTATTGATAGAGAGCTAGTTCTGAAAGATGTGCAAGATGTTCTTCAATCTCAAAAATCAATGTTGAGATAACATGGAAGCATTGCTCTTGCAAATAAGGTGCTAAATCATTTATCCTTGAAGGAGATCTATGTGCATGAAGAAAACTTAGGAGGTCTTCCAGAATATTCTTGGACCCCTCATCTATGGTGAATTGACACTTTTTAGGTCCCCTCTCTCTTGACAAGCCAATCCTCACTAGTAGTTAATTTGTGCAAATGGGTTTCAACATCTTTGTAACTTTCTAGAGATGTAACTATGGCTTCAAGGAATTTACCAACCTTAACTCTCTCACGCATATCTAAAAATCCATCAGCTATTATTTGTTTCATCCTACTAATAAATAGGCTTTCAAAAAGTTCATCCTGCAAACTCTTTGAGTGCTTCAAAACAATCTCACACACGCACTGCCATGGAAACAATATTTGAACCAAAAACCATTTTTAGCCACTCCAAGCTCCCTTCAAATTCATCTAGATTGTCCAACGTTTCTTGGATCAATGTCTCATTCTCTACAAGTTCCTTGCCACTTTTCACAAGATCAAGAAAATACTTTCCCCCAAGCCTATCTATAGAGAGAATATCATATGCACATGTCTTAAGCCACACTAAGCGAGAATTTGATATAAATTCACTTGGAAAATTCATCATGGTAGCTTGTAGCTTCTCTCTACGAGATTTCCACAACTGCACCTCATTGTTTGGGTTTGGAATCCCACCAAAAAAATGTGATCTAGGTAGCACTGCCAACACAATCTTATAAAAAAGAGGCTAATCATTTAGAACCTCCAAGAAGAGTTCCCCAACCTGACATAGGGTTACCTGTATGACTCTTACCACATTACAAAAAATGGAACTGACTACCCCCACATTATTGGTCTTTTGAGTGAATAATGTCATTTGATAAGTGGTCCACTAACTTATTGGCCTTTCTAGGAATATGTTGAATTTTGATAACATTGGTTGCATCCACTAATATGTATAGGGAGGGCTATGTTGTTGTAGTTTTAGAAAATACTTAATTACTAACATAGAATCACTTTCAATGAGGAATTTATCTATATTCATTTTTATTTCCATGTGATTCTATATGTTGACATCTTACCAAAGGCTTCAATTAATAGTAAAATTGATGTCTTCCTAATTTTGTTCAATTAGGTTGTGAGGTCTGCTGACTCAAACTCAAAAGGGGTTGAGTTGGCATGCTCAATGCCCACCCTTATTGTTGCTGAGATAACTCATTTGATGGTAAATTTTTTTAGTAAGTCTCATTTTTTTATGTTAATAAAGGCATATTTAATGTCTTCTCATTCTTTTAGTTTCTAGGGAGTCTAACTCTTCCAACAACTCATTCAACTAATAATCTCTTCATGAATTCTTCTGCCTTCTAAATCGGGACTTCTCTCCCTATATTAACCCTTGTACTATTTTTGAAGTCAGTTCATCTTTCTCCTAGGTGGTTTCTATTCAATTTCAGTTGTTTATGTGTTAGCTTTTCCTTGATGCTAAAACTGTTTAATGGGGTTCATGACATCATTGGTTCTATTCTTTGCATTCTTAGATTAGCTAATATGCAGTTGCATTGGTTGGTGTTATGATATGAATGTGATGATATGCTTGGTAGATCTTGATAGGATGCATTCTCAGTTGATGCATTCTTAGCTTGTTTTGATACATGATGATTACGGTTGGTTCATATGGTGATTCACATGGTTCATGGCATGCACTTTCAAGTTTCAGTTTTTACATGTTGGTACTTATATTTCACATGGTGGTCATTGTGATAGGGCATGCATTTTCTTCAAATATATGACATTGTTATCTTGAGAGGTCATAGGATCTTTATGCTTCAAGTTGATCATGTTCTTGATGATTCAGTTTCAGGTATATTTAGGTCTTCTTTGAATGATATATAAGTGCATTTTATGCTATTGCACTTTTGTATTATTCTAAGGCTTTCGTGAAGTGTTGACCTAATCATTTTAATCACAATATGAATATTGTGATATAAAAGAACAATGGTTGGTATATTTAATGGTTGTTCATAATTTAGCATGCTTTGTATCTCCATGACATACTTAGGGACAACATTCAAAATAGATTCTTGTGTCACTTATTAATGGGATCTTGACACATCATTGCATTTCAAAAGGCTTCGAAGGTCTAATCTTTTGGTATATTTAGCATATGATATTGAGGCTTTGAATATTCTATTATGTTCATCATTTATTTGTTTAAAGGTTATTAAAGCCTTTATAATAAAAGGCTTAGGAAGATTTATAATGTTTTTATCGGTCTCTTTGCATCTCATAGAAGGGTGACTATGTTAAAGGTCACATGGCAATGACCAAGCTATCGAAAAAATATTGAGAGCCATCATTAAAATTGGGATTTTGATTCATTTTATCAGTGAGATTATAATGTTTATTTTGGACTATTGTACATAGTATATTGGTGAAGTAGCATCGACGGTGTGGATGTAATTTTTTATGGTGAAGATGACACAAACAACATTAAAATATAATATTTCTACTCTATTTCTCCTGAAAAAGAAAGACAACATATAGTAGCCTAACTCCCAAGGTCCTGGTTGTTGGTTCTCAACTATCTGGTGTCACTCAATCGGTTCATGCAACTATAATATTCAAGGGGCCTGTGCTAGTAACAAAAGATTCAAGCAATGACTCATTTTACCAACTGCTCTAGTAAATCAATGGGGTTTTAAAATAAAAGAAAAAGATAGGACAAAGGGGTAAATTAAT
>CM021109.1:320299959-320320727 GCA_007115665.2 Sequoiadendron giganteum | reverse complement strand
GATGATTGCACCTCTATTAAAGAGGCTAATGTTGGTAGTCCTATTACGAAGGCTGATGGTGATCCCATAGAAGAGTGTAATTCTCATTGTTGGAATAATACTCTCTATGAAGATCCTCCTTATCAAGAATTGCAAACATGTTATGGCCTTGGATTTAAACTCGTCTCTAAATATGGATATGAGTGTAAAGGTTGTGGTCCTAAGAGACAAGGCATTCAGGTCCTTATAGAATGTGCACCTCGTAAGCATAATTTGGGACTTGGTTGCTTGAATGAATAGTCTAAGTATAAATCATGGTTGGGTCTCAACATGATTCCCACTCAACCTAATCCTCTCAGATTTTTTCATTCACCAATGTCTATTATCTTCATGTCTTCTTCTTCTGAGTAGTCAAACTTTTCTCCATAAAAGAAAGGGTTTCTTCTTGATCCTCATCCTTTATCTAATCAAGAGCATTTTTTTTTTAGGCTTCTTAAATCCCACTTTACTACTCTTCTTCCTCTTACAAATAAGAAATTCCATAAGCATGATAAATAAAAGAAATATTTTTGTGCATACCATCGAGTGCCTCACCATTCCACTAGTGAATGTAAGGCCTTGAAGGATAAAATACAACTTCTTGATTCAGCTACTATCACTCATTTATTTGATGATGCACATGCTTCTTCTTCACATGACAAGTGATATTGAGGTCTACCTCTATCCTATACATTCTAAGTATCTTGCATGGCTCTCCTCCCTTATATGTTGGGGGTGGTGATAACTCATTCTAAAGATCAGTTTCCTTCTTAAGGACTCCCTCTCTCCTCTATGTCTTTCAAATTAAGCATCCCTTGAGTGGACCTATTTTTATTTTGAAGGGTTCTCGGGGAACCCCCCTTTTTGAAATCTTTTATCTCAAATGAATTCATTGGTGTCTAGCTTAGGGGCAACCCAAATAGACCTATCTTTTATGTGACTGTCCTGCAATGCAACTTGCAATAGCCATGGGTTCTACTAATTATTATTTCTCTACATGATCAAGAACCTATAGAGATTCTTTGAATCAAGCTTTCCTAACATTTTTAGTATGTGGATTAACATGTTTCTTTGTAGGTGTGCCTGTGAAGTCGCTTTTCAATCAACCTTGCAGGACCGAGCACCTGTAAGGCCCAATCCGGCTCTGTGGAGTCCCCTACATTGGGATTCCATTAGGAGAGAGTACTTGGGGCACCTTATTTTTAAATCTTAGGACTTTTAAATCACTTTCATCTTGCGAGATCTATTCACCATTGGTATGCGGTCCTTTGGTGTAGCTTGTTCGAATCCATAGGAGAGAGTACTTACAAAGCCTTTTGTTCACCTTCTATAGGTCTATGGATCTACGGTGCATTTGTTCAACTCTCCTTGGATCCAAAGACCTATGGAGTCATCTCTCTTGTAATTTTCATTCCTTTCTAGCTTCTCCATCTCTCTTAAATTATCTTTCTTTTTAATTATGTATATCAGATTGAAGATCTACATCTTCTTCATCCCGAGTATATGTTCTTTCTCTCTTCAATATTGGTTGCTTCCCTAAATTTTGGGTGTATTCTTCTCTTTAAGCGATCAATCCTTACATTCTTCTCTTCATTTTATAATTCTTCTATGTGTTATTTCTTAATTTGGGGACGACACGTAGTACTGAGACAACCTTTTACATCAAGGTCTCTTTCACTTTGCTAACTCAAATCCTTTAGTTTTTTGTATTTATGTGTTTTTATATTCTAACCTCATGTTGTAATGGCATTTTATGTTCTAACCTTGTTGTCTTATGTAGGTATTTCTTCTTTAATGCATTTTTTTTGTAGGTCTTCAGCTTGGGGGCATGCTTTCTTGGTTTGAAGAGTTGTCTGCTTCCTCTACAGTATCCTTTTGGAATTATGATGTTATTTATGTTTAGTAGGTTTCCTTTAATGTGCATATTAGTGTATATTCATATGCCTGCTAAAGTGGGAGAAAAATGTAATGTCATAAAATTGCACCCCTTGTAGTCTCACATGCATTTTTGTATCCACTTTAGTGTCCAATCCCTTAGCACTTGTGTAGGATCATTTTATCCCCTACATAAGCCTTTTTCCCTTCTCAAGATGTTTGAGACCCCTTTTAGTAGCTTCCTTCATGTGTCCGCTTTGCATCAAACCTTTTGCTTTTCCCATCCATTTCATTTTGTAGTGTGACGTGTCTAGACACTAGCTCGTCACACAAACATCTACATGCCATACTAGTGTCTTGTGACATTTCAACATTCAAATGACCACTTCTGAGCATGTTTTCCACTTGTGAGACAAATTTTTCGGTGGTAATGGCTTAGTATGCTTTGAAACAACTCAAGAAGCTTATTTTCCCTCTTTAAAATCTATCTTTTCAACTCATTTTTCCTTTTTCTACTTCTTGGCTTCTATCTTGGACATTTTCCCATATTCCTCTTGCTAATCTTTCTTACACAACTCTTTACAATTTTCTACAACAACCTCAAGATCTCAAGCTTTTTCAACACTCTTGCATTCTCACTGGGCCCTTTACAACACTCTTAGCTCTTGTAGCTATCTTTCTCTCCCTCTTTGTCTTCCTTTAGCCTTACAGCTGATATCTCCCTTATCTAGTGCTTGCAAGAATCCTAGGATTTCACACATCCCATATCACTTGCATATCTATTTTGTGATACGAGTTCTCCTCCTTGAGTGGGGATTGCTTTTATCATGCCGCATTTGCTTACTTCATTCACTTTATCTATCTATTTGGTTATTCATGGAGGTGGGAACACTGAAATGAGGGTTTGATTGAGGTAAACCCCTATACAGTCACAATATTCTCTCCAGATCTTACGCATGCATGTATTGAAGATATTCACATACTAGAGGCTTCATTACTTGGGTTTTTGTGAGCATCTTCTATCTCTTGTCCTCTTTAACTTTATCATTTACTTACTTTATTTTAGTGCTATTGAATTCTTTTATTTTCATGTACTCTATAAGTTATTAGCAATCTGATTGTCAATAGTCACTTTTTCATTTTCTATGATAAACTCAATTTCTAGTCTGTACAAGATGCTAGTGCGCTTCTTGGACTCCAACGCACCACATTGTCATCCTTTGGCTGAGAGCTTGCAAGTTTGTCCAAAAAAATATTGTGACCTACTCTTTCTAATTCTAGAACTCTCATTGTGTCCCTTGAGGTATTTTAGGGTAGTTCACCCCTTGAGAATCTCTTGAGAATAAAGAGACTCATGAGTAGTGAATCCCCCTTCTCTACAAATAGAATAGGGTTGCATAGAATTTTATATTTTATAATCTTAGACACACTTAAGGTTAGGGTTTACATTCCTATGTATATTCATGATTCATTTTTTCTATCAAGGTTTAATTACCAAACTAGGGTCTTGATTGAGGCACACCCCCCATAAGAAAATCAATAATATATTCTTTTTTGTAGGTCTTTTCATAGGTTTGAATCTAGAAATCAATTTGGAAGGGAAGAGAAGGATTGGAGCATAGATATAAAATTTGAATTCCAAAAAAAGTGTAACTAGACTAATATTCCAGAAGTGGCGTATGAGTCCCACTATAGGAAAAAATTTATATTTTTGTAGATCCTAAATCTACAATGCTAAAAAATTGTTCTAGACCAGAAACCCTAGTCTAGGACTGATATGCCCAAACTAGCGTATGAGTCCTAGTATGCCATAATTTTAGTATTTTCAATGTTTCAAATTTCATTCTAGGCCACTTCAAGTTTCTAGGTGCACACTTTTGATTTCTCACCTTTCTATTCTATTTTAGAGGCCTTTCTAGGTCATTTAGTGAAAATTTGCATTACATTAGGTTTTAGCATTAGATATTGCATTTCATTAGTCTTTTCAAGCCCTATCTTGGTGGTGAACCCCTCTTTAGTTTATAATCATACCCTAGGACAACCCTATTTTAAGATCTATTTCTCCTTTGCATACTTTAGATTGAGATCTCTAGGGTTTTCCTTGAATGAGAGTGAGGAAGATTGTTGCTCTATGTCCTAAACCATAAGCAATGACAATTTTCCACCTTTCATTAAATAATATAAAATTATTTAATTAATAGATGAATGTGGAATGAAATAATAATTAAATAATTAAAATTTATTTAATTATGTGGAAAGACATAAATTAGTGTAGAAATGGCATTCGCAGGCTCGAGACATTTTTCAGTGTCTACATTTTTCCCCTCTTGATACAATGAAATTTTAAGCATTATTTCAAGGAAAAATTGGAAAAATTTAGTTTAGGATGGCCCTAGTATGCCTCAACATGCCCTAGTAAAGGCAAGATAGCATGGTGCCCCCTCGAGAAATTTTGCAAATTTCCAAAAATTCCAAAAAAAATGACAAATTTTTTGATAGGTTGATGTGATGCATCTAAGTGCGAGGACAAACAAAAGAAATGTTGACTAGAATAAAAGGCTAATAAGAAGTGAAGAATAGTGATATGAAGTGAAATGGGATGAATAAAATGGATTGAGGTTGATGTAGTATTATTTTGATAGATTTTGAGCTTCAATTTTAGTGCACGATTATCATCATAGAGTTTTTTATTTGGCAATGAATAACGGACACCAAGGTATGACATAGACCAAGGTGTGAAATGTTATCCCTTTGCATAAATAAACACATGATAGATAAGGAATTTCATGATGCATTCTAGTGACAATAGAACCTTATCAAAATATATAAGGAAGTAACCACAAAGCATGTTAGTCTTGATGTAAAAAAGTGTTAGATGACCTTTAACTTGCATAGGATATTTTGATTATACCATATGGAACCACAATCACACACAAGGAACCTAGTTGTTGTTGAAAAAAAAGGTGAAGGAAAGCTACAATATGAACTTATGCAAGTGAATTCAAATCTGAAAATCAGATTACCAAAACATAAATAAACATGTGATTGCAGCAAACATCACAACATAAAAATTAGCAACAAAAATGTGACACCATATTTACGTGGAGAAACCCTTTTGGGAAAACAATCCATTCAAGAAAAGAGGACAAGTCTATTATTAATCTTTGAATGAGAGTACACAATAATACACTTCACTACTAATCTCTAATCAACATGACAACACCCTATTACCTACAAGAAATCAATATGAAACTACCATCCCATGGTTCCAATTTATAGAAATTATGGGAGGTAAAACTATGAATGGTAAACAAAAACAAGAGGCAAAAAAACCACTTGCAAAAATCCATGACCCTCTTCTTGGATAGAAAAAAGACATAATAAAATATTAATTATAAATCCAAGACTCTCATATGGGTGCCTAACCCATAGGCTATTCAACTCTTTCCTTTCTAGATGCTTTGATGACCTTTCCGCTACCCGATGGAACACCAATGGATACCTTGGTGGAAACCTTAAAAAATTGTGTTCCCCTTATTTTAATTCTATATTTGGTTGGTTACTAGGTCTTTTTGATTGGTCTAATTATTCATTGATTATCATGGCCTATAGTATTATGTTTTCCTATTGTTGGTGTCTTGAAATATTTATCCTTTATCCTAGGTTAGACCTATGCTTTGAGTTTGTTAAGTCATTATTACCCATATTACCTAGGTGGCTCCTTATCAAAACAACTTATGAGCATGTGCATAATTGTTTTCACTTAAGTTGTGTCCATCTAACACCCCATGTACATCTCCCTTTGCTTCCATCTCACCGGCTCCATATTTGTGATGCACGATGCACTCTTTTCCTTTGCATTGTGTATTGCCTTTACATCGTTGAAGTTCTTACACAACTAAATCCATTTGTGTGATGAGCGATGCCTTGTGTTTTCTTCACATCACGTGGTTATTTCATATCATGTTTATGCTAATTTTTTCATAGCCCATATCAGCGATATGTGATAACCTTGCTAACCTCTCCATCGCTTAGTTTTTTCACATTGCGGTTTGCTTACTACGTCTAATTTCTTCTAAAGCATGATATGTGATGAGTCCCTTGATTCCATATGAGGGACACATGTTCCAAATCACTTTCATCACTATTATCCTTCATATCACTAATTTCATATTTACTCATCTAAAGCTTTGAGTGATATGTGTTGAGAAACTATGATCATGCCACTTATCTTAATCATGTACCATTGCTCCACCCTTTCACATTGATAAATGCATATTCACCCCTGAGCACCTATGAGCGATGTGCGATGGGTGATAAATGAAAATAAAAGAATATGTCAAAAGGATATTCTAATTAATAGTTGTAATCTTACAAGTGCATCACATACATCATGTTTATTGTGGTTTGCATTTTTTTACAGACAAGGAAAAAGTGATGAGAAATGAAAGGCTTATGCTTTTCTTTGATCATGTGGTTTCAATGCATCACTATTTTATTTTCAAACACGAGTAACCTAAAAGTGATGAACGATGGGTGAATGAAGGATATTCTCAAGAGTATTCCTTCCATTGTGAGGACTCTTCACATCGTAGTTTCATCTCATCAAGCTAGAACTAATGTGTGATGTGTGATGGATTCACTAATCAAGTTGGCGATAAGTTTTAAAGGAGATACGTGGTGACATCTCAGTATATCACACCAAATATTCACATCATGAATTCATAATGGGGTACCCAAAAATAAAATGGAGATGTGTGATGAGCATGGATCACCATTGATCATGTTCTAAAACAAAATTGATCAATGGTGGAAATTTAAACATGAATGGCTAAGTTTCAGAGCACTCATGTTCGTTCGCGTGACCCGTCTCTCACCATTACTAGTGTATTTGCTTGTCTTCAAAGATAATAAAGATATGAATTATTCATTTTTACACTATCTTTGCAAGAATTTGAAGGATGACATGAGGAGGAGACTCTGGAAAAGCAAATTCAGAGAGAAAAATCTAGGGTTCTCGAGTAAGTAAAATTTTCTAATTCTATGTGTGAATTTTTTGATAGGGGAAGAACTGAGAAAAAATTGGTATTAGTGAAAAGGAATTGTAACCTAGGCTTTTTATAATTTTTATTTTGAATTGTAAGAAAATAAAATATAGGCCCTAGTTTGTTTGAAGGAAAATACCAATAGGGTTAGTTTCACAATTCATAGCTAAACCCTATGAAGAAATAGCCCTAGCCTTTGAATTCAAACATATAAAACCCGAGCTTCGATAATTTCTTCAAGATGAGTCAAGCTAGTGAGCACTCTAAGCCAAAGGCTAAACCTAAAAAGGCAAAGGTTAAAGATGTGAAACAGAAGCCAGAAGTTTATAAGGCATCGGAAAAGAAAAAGGGATTCAAGAGGGACTTTACCTGTTTCATGGAGGGTGACCCTCAAGAAACACTTTTGAGTGCAAAACCAGTGGGAAAAAGGGATATAGGAGAAGGTTTTCTAACAAACTTCCTATAGGATTTGGCATGGGGAATTAGAGAAATTGAAGTACCACAAATCGGATGGGAGCTCTTCCTATATGCTTTCAACCGAAGATTAGAAAAGCATCCAACATGTCACTTATGGACCTGTGACCTTAGGATTCTAATAGTTCCTAATGCTTATAGTTCATAAATGCTATGATCATCAGGATAGGGTTATCAAGATCATAAGTGGAACCCCACTGTTAGACATTTCTAGAAGTCAGGTAGTGGAGGTGTTCAAGCTAAATCCTTCTTTAACTTGTTGGGTCTCAAAAACGCTAGTTGAATGTACCACGAGAGGTTGCCACACTCTCACTACATTTTTGGTCAACTGACAAGGCCAACCGATATGGTTGAACTCTCTACTCTTAAGGCTCTGTCAAACCTAGGTGGGTGCACCTATATATGTAACATAGATTTTGAATTATGTATCCTACTTGACCTAACTATCCACAAGTGGCAATTTAACAGTGGAAAGATATGATCCTACTTTGGTATAAATTGTATATGCAATATCAAGGTATATGAATTAATATGTTCAATTAAGAGATGTCAAATGGAATGAATAAAACTAATGTAATGAAAATAAGGGAGACCAGTGCCTTATTGGGTAACAAAGTCAAATGAAAGCCTTAAATGAATGGTTTCTATCTAGCAAGTCCACTAATTGTTTGGCATATAACTATGAGTTTATAACTGGTATAAACATGCAAGAATGTAACTGATAAACCCTACTTGAGGCAGAATATCAAATCTGATTATCTGATTCTTCTTATTGATCCAAATGACTTTCCTAGATTACTGTAATTGATTTAAAGGAATTTTAATTCTTCTTTAAAGAATCCAATGAACCGAATCACACAGAAATAGCAAATGTGTACTGATAAATTGAATATATACTTGATACTTCAATTTAAACAATCAAGAAACATCAGATTGGAGACAATCAAATAATCGCAAGAAACCAACAAACAATTGATGCCAGGATGAAATCACCAAATTAACTGTCTTTCATTATCTTCTTCGAAATTTTATACATGCAACATAGTCTCCTTGAATGTCATCATTCTGAAAATATTATGCTTACAATAGTCTATCCTATTCTAATTTTTTCTTCTACTACTTTTTTTTACTACCTGCTCTATTCATCCAATAACGGATATTTATACATAAGTTTGCAAAAGGACGTGCCTTTTCAAAAGAATAAAACATAAAATGTTTTAATGAATTCTCCATTTAACTAATTCTTGCTAAGCCATAAATGGACTGCAGACATATGCTCTATATAATCTTGGCGTTCATGAGTGTTAGCATCCCCCAATGCATCATGAATCACAATCTCCATCATTATCATTCTCTCAATTTTATCGCATGCTTCATCTAATGTTACGTCCTCCATAATGGTTGCATCCAACATCTCTTGGAGTTTTGTTCCGCACTCACTTTTCCACATAATTAATTCTTTCATTTTGCCTTCATCATCACATAACTTGGCCAATCTATCTTTGACAGCCTCTATCAATCCCTGCATATCTCCTTTCAACTCTTCATAGAAATCCCTATGTCTATCAATGATATAGTTGGCATTCTCAATCTCTTCATTACTAGGAGTGTCCTTCTGCTCCAATTCCTTAATTTGTTCCTGAATTCTACTGT
Source organism: Sequoiadendron giganteum (assembly GCA_007115665.2). Taxonomy (NCBI): domain Eukaryota; kingdom Viridiplantae; phylum Streptophyta; class Pinopsida; order Cupressales; family Cupressaceae; genus Sequoiadendron; species Sequoiadendron giganteum. Next base: position 320,311,662 of record CM021109.1, on the reverse strand, counting down.
CCACTATCCTGTGTTCCTTTATGGCATCCACAAATTGTGAATGTTTTCCCCAAAGCCTATTTAACCAAGTGGTTAGAATGACCTATCTTCTTTTGATTATTGCAGTAAGTGCATCTATTTTCCCTTGAGAATATATATTCGATCCTTCCCAATGGCCCCTTTTCTGTGAACTCTCACCTTGGGTGAGCATCCTTGTTGGCTCTGTTACAACACCTACCAAGTCTTTCAAGCATTCATTTTCTCTCAGCATCCTCTCATTACTAGTTTTATACATCTCCCTTTCCCTTATTAATGCTTGGATTTGAGCTTTATTTAACTTGGCTATGTTTATCCCAATATCAACAGTTGCTCCAGGGTCAACTTCCCCAGCTTTCAGGGTCATGACATGTCCAAATGCCTTTTCAGTATCAATAATAATTGACCTTTTATGAGGAGGATATAAGGCCCAAATCATCAATGTCTCATCATCAGGGTTGTATCTTGATCCTGTGTATACCTTTGTCACCTTTTCTATACTTAGTTTGTGGGTGGCATTGCTATCTTTCAAGAAACTATCAAAAACTAATGCAGAGTTTATATCCAAACCTGGAAAAATCATGACACCTACCCTTTCTAGAAGCTCCCTTCCCTTTTCAGGGGTCATGTTAATAATTTCCTTATCTACTTCATCTTTTAAGCTTTTCAATAGTTGATCCTCATTTCCTAGAGTAACATTGTCAACCTATCCTCTTATCTCTTTTCCTTTTTGCTTATATAGAAATTCCTTAAACTCTGAGGTCTTTACAAATTCATCATCTGATATGAAAGACCTATAGTCTTCATGTCTTGTATCTACATCCATGGTCTCCTCAACATCATTTTCCCTAGCAACATATGTATAGTCCTGAGTCTTCATTATTGAAACTTTCTCAGATGAGCTTTGTGGCCTGTCTATTTCTGATATCCCTTTAATGGAGGATAACAATTTAGCTTCCATCAACTCCTGATTATGTTTTTCAATCACAATTTCAGCCTCCTCTGCCTCTAGGTTTCTGATTATGTCATCAGATTTATAGGGCACATGATGGTACCCTTTAAAATTTATTTTTTGTTTGGCAGAGTGAATATACCGTTCTGAATCAAAGTTCTTCCTCACTGGTGCTCTTCTCATGTTATAGTGCAATAATTTATCCAAGATCAAATCATAACCCTCCTTGGCTAATACAGTGAAATCACTAAAACATAATGTATTGGGCATAAAGGCCTATTTCCCATATGAACTTAAGTTCATAACTCTGGACTAATCTATTTGCCTAGCAATTTCTAGGTATGCAATTCTAGCCAGGACAATTCTAGGCAGAATGAAAGGTGCGTCTTTAAAGCCATAAACTCTAATCATTGTGGAATTATCTAAATAGTACCAATCCCCCTAGTTATGGTTAATTGGTCCATTTTAATCTCTAGGCCTAAGAAACCTTTTCAATTCTTCGGATAAAGAAAAATCACACGGATGGTTGAAAAATCTATACAAGGGTTTCACAAAAAATTCTTCAAAATGTAGCAAATTTGAATTGGAAAACCTGTTGTCCCAAACAACAGTCCATAATTGAACAAGTAATGGCCTACCTTCCTTGTCATATTGTGAAATCCTCAGCTCCTAGGGCCATAAACCCAAATCTTGTCCGAAGTATAGCACTGAATGCATCATTAGTGAATAATTTCTCTGATGGAGAACAAAGGCGCCACTTTTTATCACCATCAAACCTATATCCAACTCCTTAAAAATTTGTGCAGCATAGTCAAATGATCTTGAATTGTGATACTAAGTTTCGGCGGCAATTACAATGGCCACAACTTCCATACGCTTAGGTACCTCCATCCCTAATACCTATCCCATTGAGTAGTAAGTGTATTTGAGGTAAGTTTTGAAAAGATCGACATGATAGGGTGGCCCCTCACTGTCTTCCATTGGAATAGGCTTGCCATGACACCTAACTCTGTGCAGAGGCAACCTCCACCCTTTATAGATGGTGTCCATCCTTCTGAACTCACTGTCGAGCTCCTCGCTTACTATTTTCTCACTACACATTCCTTCCATCCTAAAAACCTCAGTAATTGCATTCTCAGATATATGTATCAACGGGTTTCCTGACAAATCACATATAGCTTTGCCCTTCGGGTCATGATGTCCAGCTAGCATCTTTATTAGTTCAACATCAATAAAAATGTTAGGGCACACCAATTTCCCTAAATTAAGCCTCCATGGATTGCATACTGGCTCAAAGTGATTTCTCCTGTGATAGTGGAAAACGAATAATTCATAGCCCCTAATCAGAGTCCAAACATCCCCTATAAATTTGCATTTGTCATCCAATTTGTCAACTTCCACTTTGAGCTATGCATAACTTCTAGCTCTAGGTCCAAAACTAGGTAATTGATCTATGAGGTCCTAATTCAACTTCCTTTCAGTACCTTGTGGTTGTAATTCAGTCTTCTTCTTTTTCGCTTTTGATTGGCTGCCCTCCCTGGGTTTTCTTCCCTTTAGTTTTCCTGAACCTATGCCTTCCATAATTTAAATTTTTATGAATTCTGAAGGGAAGAGAACCTTACTGTAACTTTCTTGCAGACTCAAGCCATGTGAGTGCTTTAATTTCTCTACTGGCTCTTTTTCTCTCTTTCGCTTTGAATTATTTGAGACAATGATTTCAATTTATCATACCCTGATATGCAAAATCTCCTACGCTTCGTGGTGCCATTAATGTTTTTACTGAGACATGAATGTTGCAGGTTTTTTTGAAATTCTCGTTGTCACATCAGGGCTCATATTGACAAGATATTTCAAATCTCTAGCTAATGCACCTTTTCAACGTTCACCCATCTACCAAGACGTCTTGCAGTCTCCTCGACTTCACAAATCTCCCTAATAATCTCTTTCCTTTTGTCCTTTATATCGCCACAACTTTTACTGAAACAACTATTGCTCAGACTTAACGAATCGGGCCAATGATTCTTTGTCTTACTCCGAAAGTATTTTGTCTCACCAAGATATTTGCTTTATTTACTTATGTCGTCGAGCCTGAGCACTTTGTTCTGCCGACAAAACAATATTTACTGTGATGTCTCTTAGATCTCCCCATGATGACATGTCTCTCTTATACGCCTCCTTTTTGTCAAGACAACGTGCATCATCTTTGCGACATCCTTTTTCTTCGTAAGCTTAGTTTTCATCAGTGTAACCTGAGGGGTCAGTAAGACCCTTTGAACTCTCCCCGGCATCATTTGTCTAACCGAGTGAGTTCCCTTTTTGCTTTATCGGCAAGACCAATAGCGTTTCGGGCAGTGTTTTGAAATTTCTCTCTGATGACCAAAGTCTCCCTGAAAGGCTTCACTTTTCTCCAACCGGCCCAAGGTAACTTAGCTCAAGATGACCTTACCCCATCACGCTGATACCTTTTGTCTCACTGATAAAGTAATACAAACCCGCTTTCTCCTAGTGTACAATTTTATCGGTATGACCTATTTGATGTCCTACCGATACATTGAAGATATGTATATTATCATCGATGAGACTTGCATCAACTTATGCCAATACTTTCATATGTCAATGTTTCAATGCCAGATGAAATTTATGGGGTTTTATGACAAAATTTAAGCGGGATTTTGTGATAAGATGCTATGTGAGGACTTATGTGTTGGTATTATGAACCTTTTTAGGAGGATAATAATTATGAAGGGTGAATAAAATGGCCAAAATTTTACAGTTCCAACAGTGGCTCCGTCTGGGGATGAATGATTGTGAGATCATTACAAGGATCCAGATCTCTGGGGGAGTAGACCAAATATTATGGATAAGAGCAAGTAGGGATGAAACAATGATTCTAAACTACTGTACATGGAAAAAGATCAAATAAGGATTTCCAGGATTGTCCATGTACTAGCAAATTCTTGTATCCTTTAATTCCTATACTACTATGCATGGAAAGTTTTATGAGAAATTTTTCAAAAGTTATCCATACACTGGCAACCTCTGATCCCCTGTGACTTTTAAGAGAAAAAGTTTTTTAGGAACTGCCCATGTACAGGAAACTCCTGTTCTTCACTATTCATATTTTTTAAATAGTATGAATCCTCTCCTTTCTTGCCAATAATAACAAAAGGTCCTAACCACAATGCCTCAAATTTACCATGTTTTTCCTTCTCTTGGCACCTAGCATTCCACATCAATACTAGATCATCCTTTTCAATTTTTCAATTTTTTGCCTTTTTTTTGAACAAATATTTCATTTGTGTTTGAAGTTTCATGTTCTAGTTTTGTGCTATCCTCCTTATTTCATCAAGTTCTGCAAGTTGCTTCATTCTCTCCTCCATTGGTTTAGGAACATCTATATCCTCTTGAAGGATAAATTTGTAAACTGGCAATAAATTTTGCAAGGGCATCCTAGCTTGCGTTCCATAGACTAATTCATATGGGGACTTCCCAATTGCCTTTTTGATGGTAATTCTATCTGCCCATACAACCAACCTTAACTTTGAATCCCAAGCTTTTTTGTTCTTATCGAGCATCCTTTTTATGATTTTTAAGACTCTTGTTGCGAGATTCTTCCTGACCATTAGCTTGTGGATGATATGGGGCAGAATAAGAAACATTGATACCATATGTCTTACAAAACTCTTTGAATTCATTGGACCTAAAACACATGCCATTATCTATAATCACTCTCAATGGTGTACCAAACCTAGTAATAATGTTATCCATTAGAAAGTTGATCACAACTTTACTTGTTGCTTGCTTGGTTGGGATTGCCTCTACCCATTTGGTGAAGTAATCGGTGGCCACTAGTATCCACCAATGTCCTCCACTTGACTTATCTTGTATTTCTCCAATGAAATCAATCCCCCATTGGTGAAAAGGGGCTTCAATTTGCATAGGTTTGAGTGGTAGAGCTCCCTCATACTTCATTTTCCCTAAGAATTTTTGGCATGCCTCACACTTCCTGACATATGAAAATGAATCATTGAAAACTTTTGGCCAGTAATAACCTGCCCCGAGGATTTTATGTGCAGTTATCTTTACTGAATAATGTCCTCCACAAACTCCTTCGTACATTTCTATCAAAACATGATCAACCTGTGATTCATCCAAACATAATAGCAGCATTCCATCTCTATTTTTCTAGAATAGATCTCCTTCTATAAATACATATTTTAAAGCCTGAAGATTTAAAGTTCTTTTCTGGTTATCACTGAGTCATTCTGGGCATTTTGTGTTCCTAAGGTAATGCATGATGTCTGTGTACTAGGGTGTATGTTCAATACTTGCAATTGCATTCCCTTTTCCTTGTACATTGCAGATTTGGTTTTCTTCAATGTTTGTCTCTGCCATCAATTTGGTCAGTCCTTGGCCTCTTACCAATTTAGTAATCTGTATTTCCATATCAAATTCCTAAATTTTATTAATCCACTTGCACCTTTTCCCTGTCACTTCTAATTGTGTCAAGATGTCTTTGACTGTTGCGTGAGGGACATATGCGATTACTTTGGCTCCAACAAGATATGGCCTGAAAGCTTTTGTGGCCTTTACCAGTGTAAAGGCTTGTTTTTCCATTATGTCATACTTCAATTCTGATCCCTGTAAAGATTTACTAAAGAAAGATACCGGTTGCTCATGACCATCCTCATTTTTCTGTAACATGACAGCAGCTATTGTATGTAGGGAAGCAACTGAAAATATCTGAAAAGGTTTCGTGAAATCAAGAGACTTGAGGATAGGGGCTTCGTAATGGATCTTTTAATGGATACAAAGGCTTCTAATGCTTCTGAGGTCCATTCAATCTTTTGTCCTTTCTTTAACATTTTTGATATGGGTTTGACAATCTAAGCAAAGTTAGATACAAACCTCCTAACAAAATTAATCTGCCCAAAGAATGACTGGATGGCTTTCACATTTTTAGGGATGGGAACTTAATCTATAGCCTCAACTCTCTCAAGATCTATCCTAACTCCCACTTTTGATACAATGTGTCCTAGGAGCTTCCCCTCTGTAACAACAAAATGCCACTTCTTAGGGTTCAAACTGATGCCATATTCTAAAGCTTTAATGAATATTTTTTCAAGGTGCCCTATATGATCTTCAACCCTTTTTGAGTAAGACATGAGTTCATCTTGATACACCACCATTATAGCATTGATCAAATCAGCAAATGCTAAATCCATAGTCCTTTGGAATGTTGCTCCTGCATTGGTAAGACCAAAAGGCATTCTCACATATGCATATGTTCCCCATGGGGTTGTGAAAGCTATTTTATACTACTCACATTCCTTGACCTTAACCTGGTTATAACCAAAAAAACCATCCATCATAGACAGCAACTCACATCCAGTTACCTTATGCAAAATGGCTTCCATGTTAGGCAGTGGGTAGTTATCTTTAAGAGATGCTACATTTAAATTTCTGAAATCTACACACAGTCTTATATCTCCATTTTTCTTTCTAACAAGAACAAGGTTTGATACCCATGTTGAGTGCCTCATAGGTTTGATAATACCTCCATCTCTGAGCTTCGTTAATTCTTCCTGCATTTTTGGTTCGAGAGTGGGGTTAATGGGCCTTTGTTTCTATCTAAATGGCTTTGCATCTGCTTTTAATGGAATTTCATGCTGAAATAAATCCTCTCTATATGCCTTGAGGTCTTCATAAGACCATGCGAACACATGTTTATATTTTCTTAACAATGAAATCAACATTCTTCGGACAGTAGGGCTTATCTTTTTTCAAATATATACCTTCCTTGGTGATAGTTTGGTCCCCAAGTTTATTTCTTCAATATCTTCCCTTCTGACTGGTGTTTGTTTCATAAGGGATCGATCACTTCCATCATATACTCTTTCCAAAGCTACCAACCCCTTGGTAAGTTTATTAGTTTTGAGTTGCAAGACCTTCTTTCCCAACACTGTCTCTTCTCGATTTATTTATTCTACAAAGGCTTTGAAATCAATCTCTTGAGCCTCGTACTAGTCTATACATTGAAGGAATTTCAAAAGGTCGGTGTCATCATTGAAAACCTGCCAACTATATACATTGTCAGGTACTACAGGTCTTGTTTTGAATTCCACTTGGGAAACTCCTGCTAATGTGATATCATCTTGTTTTAATGCTACATTTTCCAAGAAATCTGCCATTATGTTCTTTGATCTATCCACCCAATCAATGGAAAAAGCATCAAGTAGTTCCATTGTATCCCATATTGCATTTCTGTATTGTTTCAGTCTTTTATTTTTTGATACATATTTTGATCTGATCTGAGATACAACTAGTTTTGAATCTCCAAAAATTGTTAATATTTTGATCTTGTGTTTAATAGCTAAATTTAGACCAGTCAACAAAGCTTCATATTCCGCTACATTGTTTGTACATTCAAATGCTAATAGAAATGAATATTTATAAGTTGAACCATCAGGAGATATAAAAACTATACCAGCTCCATTACCCTCTTGGCTGCAAGCTCCATCGAAATACATTTTCCATATTCCTTGTTGATTTTCAAAGATATTTTGATCAATTAGATCTTTTCTTTCCAACTCAGGCTAAGATAGTTCCACTCTAAAGTTTCCCAGATCAACATCACAAAAACAATTTAGTGGTTCTTAAGGATCATATTCAACAATTTGATTCACTCTAGGTTCTCTATACAATTTTACCTCTTCCCCATTCATTGGTATGGTGGCATATGATAAGTCAAACTGTACATTGCCTCCTACTATAGCAGTCCACTATCTCGATAGAAGCATCCCAAACTGGGGTGGTGTGTCAATTACAGTTATGTCAATAGTGTAAGAGGCTTGTGGATAAGTTGCCAATCCGACTTCCACATTTTTCATGATTCCAACAACCAGGACAAGCCTGCTATCCATGGCGTAGCATTTACCTCCATCCACATCTATCCATAAACCAAGCTGCTTCATTACCCCTACTGGCATGATATTCATAGAAGCACCCGAGTCTATCATGCAATTTCTTACTAGTTTACCGCTTATGAGTAAAGTGGTGAAAAATGGGCTAATTTGTAGTGTGTTCATTAGGCAGGCTTCTGGGATTTTTACCTCCTTCCTTTTGTTATTTATCTCTGAGATCTCTTTGTTCCCAGGGCTTATATTTTGATTTCCATTAGAAATTAGTTGTATGGTACTTTCCCTATATTCTTTGATTTTCATCATTTCAATTAATGGCACAGACATTTTCAATTGAGATAGAGCTTGTATAAAATCAAAGGATGTACCTTCAACTTTGATTACCTTTTTAGGTTCAGTGCATTCTCCTTTGTTTTCTTCATTTTCCCTTTTTGATGTTTGATCTGGCTTTTGCTTTTCAATGGGAGGTTTCTCACTTTCCTCCTTAAGGGTTCTTTCTATTCTCTTTTATTTGGTTGTTTATCATCAGTCCCTTTTGATGTCTCACCTGATGTTTTTTTAATTTTTATAAATATCCCCCTTGGGACACCCTCATCTTTATTCACCGTTCTGTTTCTCAAACGATATTTGCTTCTGGCATCCTCCACTGCTGCAATCATCAACCTTTTAATCTCCTCTTCACTTGGTCTTCTTATATTGCATCTATTAGTCTGGCTTGATTCAACAGGGGGGTCTTGCTCATTTTCATTTTCCTCATGGTCAGAGAAAACATGTTGATCTGCCATATGAACATTGTATTTTTGGTGATCAACATTGTATTCATATCCCTCCTCCTCTGAAGATGCATACTCTTGCTCCAAAGGGTTAAGAGTGTGGGAAGTTAGGTAAACATTCTAGTCTTCACCACCATCATCTTCATGTGTGTCTTCCTCCAGTATTCACTGAGCTGTTACACAATGTTCTGGGGAATGTGGCACATAACAGACTGAACACCATGGACTCTTATCTACCATATATGCTCCCTTTCTTTTTAGTGGATCCGATGTTTCCTTATTCCTTGGCCTATCACCTACCAGCTTCCCATCCTTCCAATTGGTATTATAAGGCATGTCATGCAGCCTCGGTCTCTCATTCCTATATGTGTTCTCTTGCTTGTTTGGGGGAACATATTGGGAAACTCTAGGGTTTTCCCTTTTAGAAAACATCCCTACAACTTCTCTGTTATTTTCTATAGTTAAGGCTATATTTTAGGCCTTAGCCAGATTCCTAGGACCTCTATTTCTTAATTCATATCCCATCTTGGGGTCAAAGGCCTTCAAATAGATACTTAAGGCAGCAGGGTCAGCCAACTTGGATGCCTGAGGTATTTTATTGTGTAGTTTAACAAACCTTTGGTTAAAATCAAAGGCTGACTCATTCTGATGTTTTTGAATTGTCACTAACTCATGTAATGCAAAATTTGATGCACACTGATTTCCATATTGTTGAAGAAACTGGTCATGAAATACTTGAATGGAATAAATGGATGTTGTTGGTAGAGTATTAAACTAGTCTTTGGCATCCTCAATTAATGACATCATGAATAGTCTCATTTGTACATCCTCATACTACATGTCTAAGTCCTGAATGACTACCTTAAAATTTCTCAGATGTTCTTCAAATGTAACTGCATTACTTCTAGTAAATTTAGGAACTAAGTTCCTCCAATTGTTGTCCACGGGGTAAGGGTAGATTTGAAATCCAGCAAGGTCAAATTGTCTAATCATAGTTGTGCATTGTGGGGGGGGATTTTGAAAATTTTGGTGTTGGTAGAGTGGGTCATTATTTGCCATATATTGTAGGCCTTGTGGGGGTGCATACTATTGATGAGGAGGTGGTTGAATATTTCGGTGTTGTGGTGGAGCATTAGTGTTTCTATATTGATTTTTGGACTGATTTCGGTGGGCTTGAGGGGAACTTGGTGGCTTCATATTATTGCTTTTATGGGGGGGTGTATATTTGGGTGATTCAGTTACTGATGTTTTATTTTGAGCCTTGTGTAACTTCATCTTTCTCAATTCTTCCATTGCTTGAAGTTGTTGCTCATACTCTACCCTTAATTTTTCTGCATGTTTCCTCATTTTCTCCCATTGTGCATCTTCTTCATCTCGTGCCATAAGTTCACGGTTCTCTTTAGATGTCTCATCATACTCAAAACCTTCTCCATAGAGTGTTGCTCTTTGCTCATCCTCATACTCTTTCCTTTTTCTAGCTTCAAACTCAGACATGTGCTCATCAGCTTTCCCAAGGTCTCCTAGATGGGAAGGATTTCTCCTCCCTTCAGGAGTATGGAGCTCTTTAGATGGGCTCTCTTCATTTGCAAGTGTATCATATGAATTGTGTGTATCCAACAACAACATTGATGCTTTGTTTTTTGTTCTTGTGTCCAATTTGTTAAACACTTTCTTGCTCTGATTATTCTTGTAATTTGACTTTCCTTTATTATCAGGACCCTCCCCCTCTTTGTATAAGGATCTCCTTCCTTGCATGTTGTGAGAAACTGTGATGGTCTAAACTCTAGGTTGATTCCTTTCTGATTTGTATCTTATTGTATCAGTTTCAATGTTTTTGTTCATTCAGAGTCGCCACCCACTTTTTCTAAAAGTGAGAAAAGATTTTGTGGTTATTTACCCAATGGAGTTGATTTCTTTCAAATTTCAATTATGGTTTTCCTTAGTGACTTTATATGGAAAGGCTATCTCCTACAAGACAATTCTCTAGTTTTTTCCCCAGCAAAGTCGCCAATTTGTTGGGTCTCAAAAATGTTGGTTTGAATGAACCACGAGAGGTTGCCACACTCTCACTATGGTAATGGCCAACTAACAAGGCCAACCAATATGGTTGAACCTTCTACTCTTAAGGATCTGCTAAACCTAGGTGGGTGCACTTATATGAGTGACACAGATTTTGAATTTATGCTTCCTACTTGATCTAACTATCCACAAATAGAAATTTAGTAGTGGAAAGATATGATCCTAATTTGGTATGAATTGTATATGCAATATCAAGGTGTGAATTAATATGTTCAATCAAGAGATGTCAAATGAAATGAATAAAACTAATGTAATGTAAATAAGGGAGACCAGTGCCTCATTGGGAAAAATAGAGTCAAATGAAAGCCTTTAATGAACGGTTTCTATCTAGCAGGTCCTGTAATTGTTTGGCATATAATTATGAGTTTCTAACTGGTATAAACATGCAAAAACGTAATTGATAAATCCTACTAGAGGTAAAATATCAAATTTGACTATCTGATTCTTCTTATTGATCCAAATGACTTTCCCAGATTACTGTAATTGATTGAGAGGAATTCTAATTCTTTTTTAAAGAATCCAATAAACCAAATCACACAGAAACAACAAATGTGTATTGATAAATCGAATATATACTTGATACTTCAATATAAACAATCAAGAAACATCAGATTGGAGACAACAAATAATCGCAAGAAACCAACAAACAATTGATACCAGGATGAAATCACCAAATAACTATCTTTCATTATCTTCTTCGAAATTTATACATGCAACATAGTCTCCTTGAATATCATTCTGAAAAATAATGCTTACAGCGATCTGTCCTATCTTCTTCTATCTTTCTCCCCTTTCTATTTATACATCAGTTTGCAAAAGGACGTGCCTTTTCAAAAATTCTAAAGCATAAAAAAGTTTTAGCAAATTCTCCATTTAACTAATTTTTCTTAAGGCATAAATGGACTGCAGACATATGCTCCGTATAATCCTAGTGCTCATGAGTGTCAGCATCCCCCAATTCATC